>CM053026.1:562940334-563037040 GCA_028564925.1 Lithobates sylvaticus
ATATATATATATATATATATATATATATATATATATATTTACACATTGTATAGTGTTTTTTAAATACCACTAAATTAATACATACCTTCTGATTTCCTAACAGAGCAAAGCTCCAATTCATTGTAGTCTGAGCTTGCGCAGAGCATTTAGGCATTGTGATTGAACACTTAGCCCTCCTTGCCTGCATAGTTATTACATCATTAGGTTACAAAAGAGACAAGACCATCTAGTTCAGCCAACAAAATATACATTTAAAAATAAAAAATAGAAATCCTCTATATACAGAATACCTCCCTTACAATTGCTCAAAGTTGATCCAGAAGAAGGCAAAAAAAAACTAAGCATGATCTGATTTGCTCCAGTGAGGGAAAAATGTATTTCTTCCTGATTCCCCAGAAGGCAAATATATATTTCCTGGATCAGTTAACCCTTGCATAGTTACCTATACATATTAGTATCCAGTTATATCGTATGCATTTAGGAATGCATCCAGCTCTTTTTAAAAACAATCTAGTGAGCTGGCCAGAACTTGCTCTTGAGGGAGTCTATTCCACATTTCACAGTTCTTACTGTGAAGAAGCCTTTCTGTATGTGGAGGTTAAATCTCTTTTCCTCCTTGTGTAAAGTTCCCCTATTGTCCTTTGTAATGGCCTTAAGTAAATAACTTTACACCAATTTCACTGTATGGACCACTTATGTATTCATACATGGTGATCATATCCCCCTTTAATCTCCTCTTCTTAAGAAGGAACCAATTCAGTTCAGATAATCTTTCCTAATAGCTGAGCTCTTCCATGCCTCTTATCAGTTTTGTTGACCTTCTCTGCACTTTCTCCAGTTCTCTGATATCCTTTTTGTAAACTGGTGCCCAAAACTAAACTGCATATTCCAGATGAGGTCCTACTCAGTGGCAGTGCATCCGTTAAGGGTGCACGGACGCCGCCCCCTCTCTCCAGTCACCCCTCTATGTAAAATGTATAGATTCATGCATTGCATGAATCTATCTATGGCGCTCGCAGTTCACCCAGGTGGGTTAGCAAAGCAAATGAATATTTGCTTTGCTAACACTGAACCGCCTCTCAGCCAATCAGGATGTGCAGATCAAATACCCGTCACCAGATTGGCTGAAGGCACAGGAGCCCTGATTGGATAATGGAATGGGAGAACGGAGGACAGAGAGCCACAGAGGTCACAGGAGAAATTTTATTCTTCCACCGAGTACTAGACATGTGCACACTGAAATATTTTGTTTAGGAATTTCGTTTTCGACCGAAAAATAAATAGTATATTTAATACACAGTATCTTCCTTGCCTCCCCTCCAGATCCTCCAGCTCTAACTTTTCCAGATGAGCATTCCTGCTTACAGCAGGTGAAGAAAGTGGCTGCAGGCAGCACAGAGAGTGAGTACAGGTCCCTGCAGCTGGGACCATGCCTTGACACTGCAAGATCTCCTCCTCTTCCACACTGGGAAAGAGGACTACTATGTGTGTATGACTCTGGATGTATCTGCTTATTCCTTTAATTCATTGAGTGTAAGGAGGGGGGTGGATGCCTGCACTCCTTTCGCCGTGGTCTGTTACTGGAGGTGGGAGGGTGGGGGTCTGTATTTGGGTCCCCTCTGATAACCCCCTGCACTCCTCCTGGACAGGGGTCTCCTTTAACTGGAGGGGAGTTCCTGTATTTCTAAATAAGGGGTCCTCTTCCTGCACTAATTCTGGATGGGTCTCTCCTCCTACTGGAAGGAGGAAAAGAGGGTTCCTGTACTTGTCTGTATTCCTGGGTAGGAGGAAGGAGCCCCCTCTGATCACCCCCCATAATCATCTCTCAATACTTCCCCTGTATGTGTGTGTAAGTGTGTGTTTCATCTTGGCCCTGTACACGCTGCTGTTAGCCAGGCACACTACTACACCTGCCAGTGGGGCACAGTTTGACATTTTTTCCCTGGGCACCAGATGACCTTGTCTGGACACTGCAGATCGGGTGCTATAATTTGCAGCGATAAGATTAAAGTGGAGCTCCACCCTAAAGTGGAACTTCCGCTTATCGGATTCCTCCCCCCCCTTCGGTGCCACAATTGGCACCTTTCAGGGGGGAGGGGGGTGCAGATACCTGTATAATACCAATAAAGACGCGCAGCGCGACTCGCGCATACACAGTAGGGAAGCGGGCAGTGAAGCCGCAACGCTTCACTTCCTGATTCCCTGACAGAGGATGGCGGTGGGAGCAGCCGAGAGACGAGCGATTGCTCGTCATCTTCTGCCGACATCGCTGGAACCTGGAACAGGTAAGTGTCTATTTATTAAAAGTCAGCAGCTGCAGTATTTGTAGCTGCTGACTTTTAATATTTTTTGTGCAGGTGGACTCCCTCTTTAAGTTGTTAAATGAGTTTGATATCACCAGTTAAAGAGGAACTTCAGTCTGCTTGCATAATTTGTAATAAAAATATCTTTGCCATTCTGAAGCTTCCCTCCAACCACCTCGCATATTATTTTATATATACTGTGATTCTGTACTTGCCAGATATGCTGCAGAACTCTCCCTCCACTAAGTCTGGCTGCATCCATTTTAACTGTGGGAAGCTGAAGCTGCTGCCTGTTCACTTCCTGGATTTACACAGACACAGAGAGGCACACCTCCAGCTCTGCAGCCCTGCACCTTTCATTGGCAAACTCTCACGAGAGTGAGAGAGAGAGCTGTGCATGATGTCATAAGCCTAGGCTTTTTACCAGACAAGAAACATGAAGTGGGCTGTATAAGGTATTTACTGTCAGAAAAAAAATATGTTTTTCTATACAAAGTTAAAACAACAAGGGCAGAAGATTTAACAGATGAAAAGTTAAAAAAATGACTGAAGGTCTGCTTTAAGTAGCTCATAAGTTCAATGCTGCAGGAAACAAAGAATTAAGCTGGAAAGGTGACAAGTTCTTTTCTCATATGCCTGAAATTTTAACATTGATAATTTCAGCCAATGGTGACACCACAGTGTCACTATAGTGACATTGAACTACTCTGATGACAGGATGTACAACAAAATATAATAATAAAAAAAACGTTAAAAAAGAAACAAAATGCTTAAAAAATGTTATAAAAAGTTATGTAATTTTTTTTTTACATACTGTCCCCTGTCAGTATCCCTGATCACCAACACACCAGTCATATGATGATGTTGTACTGCACTGGTGACAGTATGTAAAAACAATTGTGAAAGAAAACTTTACTGGTGGCACAGTGGTGTAGTGGTTAGCACTCTCACCTAGCAGTAAGGAGGGTCACTGGTTCAAATCCCAACCATGACACTACCTGCCTGGAGTTTGCATGTTCTCCCTGTGCCTGCATGGGTTTCCTCTGTGTACTCTGGTTTAATCCCACAATCCAAAGACATGCAGGTAGGTAAATTGGCTTCTGGCCCTAGTATATGAATGGGGACCTTGGATTGTGGGCTCCTTGAGGGTAGGGACCGATGTGAGTGTGCAATGTACAGGGATAGGGACAGTTGTAGACACTCGCTTAGGTTGAACTAGATGGACTGGTGTCTTTATTCAACCTTACTAACTATGAAAACTAATTAAATTTCTTAATTTTTCAAAAAATTGTGACAAAATATTACAACTTCAAAAACGTGCCATTCCTCTTACTAAATACCTCACTGTCTACTTTCTAAAAAGAGGTACTTATATTGTCCTGGCATTTTAGGGGCCTCAAGAAAGATTAATTTTAAAAATATACAGTATATACAGTACCATAGTTTGTAGACAATATAACTTTCACACAAACCAATTATATACACTTATTATATATACTATACTAATATACACTTATTGGGTTCTTTTTTTTACCAAATACATACAGAATACATTTTGGTCTAAATTCAGGAAGAAATTAGATTTTATTGGATAGGTTTTACAGAAAGCAAAATGTTATTTTTTTCATTTATATCCCAAAAAATTAAAACCCAGTGGTGATCAAATACCATAAAAACAAAGCTCAATTTGTGTGAAAAAGTGAATATAAATGTAATTTGTGTACAGTGTTACATGACTGAGAAATTGCCAGTTAAAGTAGCACAGTGCTAAATAGCAAATAATAGCCTGGTTATGAAGGGGGTAAAACCTTTCGGAACTCAAGTGATTAAAGGCAAATACACTTTATCTGTGATCAGCAGTGATCCTTAAGCCTTTACTGCCGGTAAGAGCAAGCTCCTTACGTGGTCCATACATTTACTGTATGTCAGGGCCTGGATTTAAAATTGGGACCACTGCTGTGTCTGGCAGGACTGTGTCTTGTCTGATGCATTGGACAACCCTGCCTTGTGCCTTGATTTCTTTTGAACCTTGAACTCTTTGCTCCTCCCATGAACTTCCTGATTTAAGCCATGTCTTTGCACTTCCTGTTTGCCAGATTATTGTGCTCTCTTCAGCCAGTATCTCACTTTTGTCTTTCCTGCTGCTGTCCGTATCGTCACTACCACTCCTTACTGACCCTTGGCTTGTTCCTCAACTATGCTTCAGTTTGATCCCAACCTGCAACTACCTGTTGCAGACTTTGTTTACTGACTACGGTTCCGTTTGATCCTTACCTGCTATATCCGCTACTGGATCCCAGTTTGCTTACCTCCTGGTGGGGCGATCCTGAGGACTGGGACCTGGTACTAACATGCAGCTAAACCCATTTCCACCATCAGGAGCTCTGGTGAACATTGAATAGTACATAGAATCTGCCTGGGTTATTGGCCAGGGTGACATGCTTGTGTATCAATCCTGGTGGTTGGTGGGAGTCCCTCTACTGCTATAGCTACTGGGCTTGGATCTGGACCCCTGACTATGACACTGTGATTGGCTGGCTGCACAGTGATGACATAAATGGGATACTGTCCAACTGGTCCCTAATTGTCAGTAGTTGACTGTGAGCTTTTCTGTTTTGGTGTTGTAAAAGGGTTAATGGGTTTGAGAAGGGTTGAATAAAGTAAAATAAAACTGTTTCACTTGATTTTGCATAATTTCTAATTTTGCTTAGATAGTTTATATGCAAATTATGACATTATGACATTTTATATTCTTATACAAATCTGGGGATGTGCAGAGCCGGTTCTGTAAAGCTAGGCCTTCATCTTCTCTTATTGTAATTGATTGTGAGCTGATCTAAGGGAGAAGCTCGGACTAAAGCACCTTGTGATGGTGAGGGCAGGTGAGAAGTTTGGAGTGCTGGAATGGGGGTGGGGGGGGGGGGGGGTGGGCTCTTAGTGGTAAGTAGGTATCCTGTCAAGTGGTATTTTTTTAGCTGGGTACACACAAAGAGGTTTTTTGTTTTGGTGTTGTAAAAGGGTTAATGGGTTTGAGAAGGGTTGAATAAAGTAAAATAAAACTGTTTCACTTGATTTTGCATAATTTCTAATTTTGCTTAGATAGTTTATATGCAAATTATGACATTATGACATTTTATATTCTTATACAAATCTGGGGATGTGCAGAGCCGGTTCTGTAAAGCTAGGCCTTCATCTTCTCTTATTGTAATTGATTGTGAGCTGATCTAAGGGAGAAGCTCGGACTAAAGCACCTTGTGATGGTGAGGGCAGGTGAGAAGTTTGGAGTGCTGGAATGGGGGTGGGGGGGGGGGTGGGCTCTTAGTGGTAAGTAGGTATCCTGTCAAGTGGTATTTTTTTAGCTGGGTACACACAAAGAGGTTTTTTGTTTTCGTTCAACCTGTAGGTTGAACAAAAAAAACGACTGACTGATCTCCACATCAACACAAGGGATGTTGATGTAGGGATCTCTCCCACTGAGTCATTGTATTCTGACAGGGGGACTCCCCCCTGCCCCAGCCAGAATATGCTGATTAGCTTTTTAGATGCTGGTGGTTTACCAGCATGCCCAATCAAAATAAGCCATACGGCTGTACACACAGACCAAATGTCAGGCGGTTCCTGCTAAATCAGACGATTTGCAGCTTGTGCGTACCAGGCTTTACACACTCCAAGGAGAAACCAATGTACTTCTGTGTACTGTAGCCATTGGGACAGTTGGAAGGATTCCTATGCAAGAACAATTTATGGGTCCCCCATTCAACTACTGCTCAAGTACATACACTTGTACAGATACACAGTGTCCAGCTGTATACAAGGTTCTATAGGTTTGTTCTTAAGACGAATTTGTATGTAAGTTGGAACAGGTACATTTTTTTCAAATGTAATTTGAAAACTTTGCCAAGTTTTTTGGATAGCATAGGGAAGGATTAACGCCCTTGTAACATTTGTTTTGCTGTCTGTGCCCCTGTTCAGAAGATTTCACCTCACCTTCTGTCCCTGTGACAATTGGATTTTAAACATTTTGGGTTGTCCTGGAAACTAGGATTGGTGATAAAGCTTCAGTGGAGACACGTTTTCCCATAATAACTCATACAGGAGTAAATTTCCCTTCCTATGGGGTAGATTTCCTCTCACTTCCTGTTGTCTCCCTCCGTTTGTAAGTATGAGTCATTTGTAAGTCAGATGTATGTAACTCATGGACTGCCAGTATACTGGAGAATAGTATTTGCAACTAAGAATTATCCAGTGATCCCTGATACGCAGCTAGAGTCAGACAGTGAACAGTCCCTTCATCCAGTCCAAATGCTGTCAAGAGAAAATGGTAGAAGCATTCTGCATATTTTCAGTTTCTCACATTTTTCCAGCAAAACAGGGAATAAAGAATATTCTTGCTGCCAAGTACCACTTGCACCTAAAAAAAAACAGGAACCTGGTTTGAGCATTGTGAATAATTCAATAATTCCTCCTGCTTCTCTTCTGCCCTGGAAGTAAGCACTTTCCATGTCACAACGACACTGGCAGAGGGCCCTAGCATCTATCTTACCATCATCTAATATAATAAGCTCCTTAGTCCCAGAGGTCCTTTGTGTAGTGAGTGTACAAGAACATACAAGAACATACACACTACAGAGGATTTGGAGGTTTGGTAACAATTGGGATTGATTTACTTAAGTAAAATAGGCTGTTCACTTTGCAAAAGAAGTTGTTCTTGCAGGAGCCTTTCCACCAGTGCTTAGTAAATGTTATACTAGTTCACTTTGCAAAGGATACCCCCTCATGTGCAAGGAAAATTTAAAAAACTGCATTTTTGCTTGCACATGGTTTTATGATGGAAGTCAGTATGAATTCATCTCATTCACTAAGATATAGGCATACCCCACTTTTAAGTACACAATGGGGTTTATTTGCTAAAGCTGGAAAGTGCAAAATCAAGCTCCCTTCTGCATAGAAACCAATAAGCTTATAACCCCAGATTGTTCACTTAAGCTTTGGTAGTAAAACCTGGAAGCTCATTGGTTTCTATGCAGAAGTGAGCCTGATTTCCAGCTTTAGTAAATAAACCCCATTGCGTACTTAAAAGTGGGGTGTGCCTGTAATGAGACTGAAACAAGGACTGTCTTTTGCACATTAGCCTTACTTCTCTGAACTGGGTCTTACTACCTATATCCTAGAAAACATGTTCTTTGTTACATAATACAGAGCATGCTACCGTAGCCCCTAATTGTATGCTGTATGGGTGTCCCTTGAAAAAAATAAAACTTTTTCCTCCTGTCTAGTGTCCTTGTAATAACACATACAATGAGTTTATGATTTTTAGAAAATTAACAAAATCCATGACTTGTTATTTCATTGTACTATTTTACCTGGGTTGTCTGTAGATGAATTATTTACTCATATTGCTGAATTTATTGCTAGCAAATATTGTAATAACTATGAAAAATATTTCTATAATGGAATACCAAAAAGAGTTATTGAACAGAGTAATTTTCATTCCTAGTTTCTACGAGAATTACGTTTTACTCAATTATTTATGCACCTTTTTGGCAGAATTTATAGGGCACAATAAGTACTATATTTTATAAATGAACCACTAAAGTTCACTGTGTTTATTACCCATGTTCTAGAATCTTATGATGAATTTCGATTTGTTTTACTGCTTAAGATTGTTTAATATTGTATTCCCCTGTTGATGGTTCTAAGAGAGCATTTTTTCCAGTAAAGGAAAGGTGCATTGCTAATGTTATATGCATTTCAATATACAAAGACCTTTTGCAGTCAGTCATGTTGTCATTGGATTTAAAAGCTTGTTTATCTTAGTCTCTGTTGGAAAACAAGGGCTTTGCGCCAAATAAAAAATGAAAACCAAGTTTACTGGCTAATCATCAAGTTCAGACAGCCAGAAATTTCCCCAAAGAAATTATTTTTTGCAGATTTTTGGACAACTTTAAAAAATGCATGTCAAAGCATGTGCAATTATTGAGAATATTAAATATTTTAATACGCTAATGGATCACCATTAAAGAACTGAAAGAATAAATCGATGCAGATGAATGACTTTTTCTGACCTTTTGGAATAACCAACAAAGTAGGAGAATTACATAAATCATTGTCATATAAACTTCTGCATTATTTTTGAGTTTAGCAGTGCCCAGAATGTAAAGCAATTATTACTTATTTTTTTTTGTCTTAGATTTCTTTTTTAAAACCTACCCAAGGCTTATATTGTCATATGTTTAAACTTGAATTGTTACATTTATTGTGAGGGCATTCTCTGTATTTAAAACTGTTTTTTAAACTGTCTAAAACTTTTCAACAGCTTTAAAAGTATACATGACTATTATCCTCTGTTTCTGATTAATGCTTTATCCCAAACACGTCATATGGCTTTCTCTAGGAGATGTGGTTGAAATGCCTTTTAATGTTCACTCAATTAAATAGTCATTGTCTTGAAATAGACATATAGGAGACACTATGCATAAATAGTGTTCCAGTGATAACTAAAAATGTGGGCAAAATGCCATATAATTAGAAAACTACACTACTGCTAGGTCTTTATGGTTAAAAATAATGCTGCAGATATTCTTATGTTTCCAGTGCAAAAAAAAACACAATGTTTTTTTTTGTAACTTCTTTATATAAGTAAGGCATATGGGGATACAGAGACCTCAGCAACATTGTAAGTAATGCAATTCACCCCCACATGCAACACCACATATAAAAAATTCACAGTAAAGCAGATAATATAACATAACATATATTTGCAGACTAGACAGTGGGCCTGCCAGGAAAAAAAAAACTGAACATGGCCTATGAGCAATAACCTCCTAATTCACAAATGAGCAGCATTAGGTGTGCCTCCAATAAGACCCCCCAATGCTAATCCAATGGAGTGTGCTGTTGGGAGGCAGGGGATAGCCCCCTCTTGAGAAGCATGAAGACATAGCAAAACCAGGAATGCAGCTTATCCATTTCTAAATAATTGACAACATTGCCCCCTTATCAGGACACCTCCCCCCAGAACCCTCCACATACAGATTACAACCGTCCAGCCCAACTCAGATGTCAACGGGGGGCAAGGGAAATAATCATTCAAAGGTGCAACTCTCATAAGGATGGTATGCCTGAGATCGATACTAGAGCAAAAAAGAAAAAACTCTGTATTGATAATGTTGTGAGCTCAAATTCCTCTCATTCGTTCCAGGGAGGGATATCGGGATAGCAGGCAAGCCAGGCTGGAGGGCTGCACCAGAAAGCAATATGCCCCCGACCCACAGCCTGAACACATTCCGGCTTGACATGATCACCCGCATACCCCCCCACATTTTTTTATTTATTTATTACAGGATTTATATAGTGCCAACAGTTTACGCAGCACTTTACAATATAAAAAGGGAGACAATACAAGCGGATTAAGGGGGCCCTGCTCATAAGAGCTTACAATCTAATAGATGTTGATATAGTGTGTTATGCTAACGAGGCATGGCATGTGTTGACCAAGGTACGATTGTATGGGCCGCCTGTCTCACAGGCAGATCATGACCCGCCAGGGAGGACTCAAAGCATCAGTGCGTGGTATCTGAATTTGTGCCATAGTCCTCAAGAGGGCGGGCCTTCATCGCGCAGTGTAGCATACAGGATCCATTCTGTCTCTTTCACCTCGATAGCTAGGCAATGGGGCAGAGGGTGGGGGGCAAACACAGGCCCCAGCATGGGACAAAGGGTGACAATGTGAAGGGAAGGGGGCACATAAATTCTCCGGTTATAACAGGGAGGCACAACCAAGCAAACATCTAGACTGCAATTGACCTGGTATGCATGTCACTCAAATGGAGAGCCTGTTTTAGATCAAGGTTCTGGGTCGCTCCTCCTGATCAGCGTGGGGTTTCTTCGATGGCATCTGGAAGAATGGCATGGTAGACCTGTGTGGGCAGCCCGATTGCTGATCGGGGATCTCTGCTTGGCAGGGGGCAAAGCCAGTCCTGCAGCGGGATTGCCTCCATCTCCAGGAATGTGAACATGTCGGGAAGCTTTGAAAATTGCTGCAGGGTGAATGACTCTCCTCCCTTGCGGATGGTCCGCTGGATAGGGAATACCCAACGATATGGCAGCTCTGCACTGCGTAATGCCTCCAGCAGGGGCTTTAACATCACTCTCCTCATCACGGTCGCCCGGGACACATCCGGGAATATGGAGATATGTCCCCCATCGAATTTGACTGAGCCCTTAAGCCGCGCCGCTCGCATGATCTGGTCTTTCTGGCTATAGTGGTGTAAGCGGCAAATCACATCCCGGGGCCGATCCGGATCTACTGGCTTGAGACCCAACGTCCTATGGATCCTGTCAAACTCCAAGCTCACAGGTGGGTCGACATCCAGGATTTTATGCAGGATTGCTATGACAGTCTCTGCTAGATGGTTCGGACCTGTCGCCTCTGGCAGCCCTTTGAGCCTAAGGTTGTTGCGGCGGCTACAGTTCTCCAGGTCCTCCACGTGGAGCTGTACCTCCACCAGCTGGTACCTTGTGTGTGCTTGTTCCATCCGGGAAACTGGAGACTGGGTCTCCAGAGCACACACCGCTGACTCATCCCTGGTCAGTCTGTCGTCTAAGCCGTGCACTTTCGATCAAATCTGTTGGAGGTCCCGGCGGTGTTGTTCCTCCACCCTCACCACCAGTGCCTCCATGTCTGATTTGGTAGGGAGAGCCCACAGCAGGGCTCGGATATCCGCATTGTCCTGAGATGGCTGTAGGGAGAGCTCATGGCCAGATGAGGTGCTGGGCGAGGTGTCTAGGAGAGCCGGGAATCCCAACAAGGAGATTTGTGAGGCTGCCATTGATGGGAAGTACAGAGTTGGAGGCCTCGGGGGGCGCCTCGTGTATCCTCAGAAAGAGCCTCCAGGACCGCTCTGGACGGTTCTGGGAAGAAATGGTTGATTTGGGCTGCTGGAGCCGCTTTAGATGATCCCCTGGTCTTGCCTCTCATACGGTAGCTCATGGCCAGTGATAAAGGGTTGTAATTTGGGCATATCAGCCTAGATGAAAGGGTCAGGAGGCGGGAGCTCTAGCAATGAGCATCTTCACTCCACCATGTTCAAGCCATGCCCCAAAACACAATGTTGATTGGTAGTGAACAGATAAGAGCAGCGCTGGCAAATAAAAATAAATGCAAAAGTGAAACACACATGTAAAAATTAGTGAACAAATTACATAAATGAATACATGATAATGAAATATATGCAACACCTAGAAGTGACTAGATATCATTTAAATAAGTCCAAGATTCCCACAGGTGCATAAAGTGTATCCCCCTTAGAAGATTACACTCACCAGACAAGAAGAATCCTCAACTTTTCAGTCCAAGATCAAACAAGTGGACAAACGCAAACACTGGTGATATTATACTATATTCAAAGTTCTAGCACTTTTTTGCAGCAGCTGCAATATCCTACTTATTTCACTTTATTTATTACTTCACCGCCAGTTGTGTGTTCTTATAATGTTGATTGGTAGCCACAGACCATAGGATCCAAGAGACTTATGGTGCCTTGACTTTTGGTACATGGAAATCTGGCTCAGAGTCTGGTCATATGCAGCCAAGGGCGAAAATGTTTTTTGGTACTTTTAGAGAAAAATTTTTTGCTTTTCGGGTTCATTTACCAAGCATTTGCAATTGTCCTGATTAACTAATAGATTTTGTGCACTCAGCTATGCATCAATATAACACAAACAAGCTAATCTTCAACTCAGTTTTAATGTACCCCAATTAAGTCATGGCTTGCCCACAATAAAAGTGTGATCTAATCATTGTAAGCATCTTTAGATGTACATAGCATAAAGTAGTAAAACCACATTAAGTGAGTGGGGCTATCATTTAAACACTTGAAGGTTTTACCCCCTTCATGACCAGATAATTTTTTGCTATTTAGCAATGTGCTACTTTAACTGCAATTGCGTGGTTATGCAACACTGTACACAAATTAAATTTTTTTCACACACAAATAGAGCTTTCTTTTGGAGGTATTTGATCACCATTGGGTTTTTAATTTTTTGCTATATAAATGAAAAAAAGATTGTCAATTTTGAAAAAAAGACCAATATTTTCCGATGGACACAGTGTTTGCAGGACTGCACCAATGTGCACCCAAGGGGCGCACTATTATGCATGTGCAGGTATGTGATTGTGTCTGTATATGCTGCCCATCTGCAGTAAAATTACTGTAGGCAACTCGGCAAGTGGTTAAACCTCAAAGCAGAGTGCCTGTCTGTGTGTAAACAGCTCTCACTGCCACTTATGAAACATTTACACTACTGTATATATGTATGGCACCCACATAACATATCTAGCCTGTTTAATTATTATTATGTGTATGGACAGCAATGGCAGATCTTTTCACATTTATAAGTTTAATTTTATTTTAGTGTTAGAATTTTCAGATGTCTAGAGAGATATCTTTATATTGACTAAAAACTGGTAACATAAGGCCATATTCATTTTTCAGTAATATCTGGTTGGATTGACGTCTAATGCTTTCTGTTCTACTAACCACAGGAATGCCTAATTGCTGCAACCTGTCTTGTTTCTGTTTTTACAGGTGACTGTTGTTTCTTCTCTACCATGCCATGTAATGGATCTGTAAAGGATTAAATACTGAACAGTGTGATTTTTACTGTTCCTTGGCATGCATCAGTTCAAAATGCACCTTGATATGTTAATAGAATGTTGTATAATGCATGAAGAATAAGTTACTGCAGATGTGACCTATAGTAATTGCTGTGTTATAACGATAGGAATGTAGGTAGTTCATTTGCAAATCTACAGAAAAGAATTGAGAAATCATGCAGATTACGCAGCAAAAAAAAAAAAAAAAGTTTCAGGTTTCAGGGGACTTGCTAAAATGGTAGCTCTGTGACAGGAAGGCAGCGTAAAATAAAATATCTTAAAGGGGTTAGCTTTATTTTTAGCATAAAGCAAAATAAAAAGTCCTACCCTCTTTAGAAAGTGTCCATGCAAGGGTTTGTGTGAGTCCATGCTGTAGGCTTTCACTCAACCAGTGCTAGTCTTGAATCCTTCAAGTGTTTCTCACACAGAACAACAGCAAAACAACGCACACATTCAGGGCAATTCACAAAAACTAGTACTAGAACTAGTACGTGGAGTAACTAGCCCCAGATTTGTGTATACAGACATATATGTTAAACTGACAGAACTGACAGTAAAAAATAAAATTGAAATATCTACTAGTAAAATAGTTGCAAAATATTTTTCTCTTGTTAGGGAAATGTAGTTAATAATAAAATTGATTTGATAAAATGTAAAATATCATGAAACATGTGTTTTCAAAAGTGTAATAGAAACAAATAAATATAAATTAAGAATTATTAAAAGCCAGTCTGTACATATTTATATTAAAACTTTCAATATTGACTTTGTTAATACTATATTAATCCAGTAAGGCCTCATTCACATTGGCAAACTGATCCATACACCCATGTCGGATGCACAAGTGTTCCATGTTACCCTGTACAAGCAGCCTGTTCACATTAATGACAGACGGGCTGCATGGACCTGCACTGATCTCCAAATGCATCTTCGACTGTACATACATGTGGGATTGATGCACAATACAGTAGTATATAAATTACTTGATTGTACATGAGATGTGATTCTAATAATCTTGGATATAACAAGCAAGAAGTCCCCTGTTCTGATGAACTGCCAAACAGCTAAAGGTTGGTCAAGGGGCGTGGCCTAGCGCATGGAGCTGTAGGACGCACTTCGCGGCTGCTCCCGGTCCTCACGACACCCTCGGGGATTTAACCGCTGATCCGGTGACGATACATATCCCAAATTGCTCCGATGGGGAAGGGGAAGCCCCGGGACCAGTCCAAGCCCAGCAGCGATCGAAACCAGGGGGACATCGGCCGCTTTGTGACCCGCTCGTCCGTGGCCTTCATGAACCAGAAGCCTTCCAAGATGGCGCCGGCGTCCACCTCACCAGCCCGCTCTGAGCCAGCGGACGCCATACAGGTACACAGCAGGGGCCGCTCAGCCTCCCTAGCGGACTTATAACCCCCCCTATACAACCCTCACAGCCCACACAGTCTCTCCCAGGCATCGCTGTGCTCAGGGGATGGATGGGACATGGAATCTCAGATGCGCTCCATGCATGCTTATTTGCGCTCTCTACCCACTAAACATGACTTTGAGCACTGTGTCTCCCGCATGGAGAAGAGCTATAAGAGGGAGATAGCTGACCTTAAGAGGGACCTGGGGGCACGCATGGAAGACATAGAGGACACTACAGATGGCATCTGTACCACTCTGCAAACACATGAGGAGACCCTAAACTCCCACACAGTTATGATACAGCAGCTCATGTACCATCAGGACGACATTGAGAACCGTAATAGAAGGAACAATGTCAGAATATGTGGTATTCCTGAGTCAGTGGAGCCCAAGGACTTAGCTGGGGCAGTGACCGCCATCTTTAACCAGCTACTGCAGAAGCCCAAAGACACCCACATAGAGCTAGACAGGGTCCACAGGACCTCTGGCCCCAGAAACACTGACTCCTCTTTTGTCAGGGACACGCTGTCAAGGACTTTCCAGGCATTTCCGGTCCTTCCGTGCGCACATAGGTGCGCGGCGCGCGCGTGCATGTGCGCATGCGCGGGAACGCAATTGGCGCCAAAACGGGCTTTAAAAGCCCAGCAGTGACACTCAGCCAGTGCTGTGTTGTCTTTAAGCTTCCTGCTTGTCAGCCACCCGAAAACCTGATCCGAAACCTGAACCTGTGATCTCCCGTTACCGACCCGGCTCTGTTTGGACTACTCTACCTTCTCCTACCCGACCCGGCCTGCCTGACCTTGTTACATCTGTCTTTGGTTACCGACTCCAGCCTGCCTACCGACTCTGCTATTGCCTGCTCCTATCATCTGATTGATCTGCTGTTGCCAACTGGACTGTCTGACCTTGCCTCTGCTGATTCCCACTTGTTTGATCCACCTGTTGCCTGGTTCTGTTGTATCCTGCTTCAACCACCTACAGCTGCAGTCCTACATCCTGCCATCCGCATACGGACATTACTGGAGGACCTTCCTGTTGGTTCCAACACCTTCCTCTACAAACCAGGCACTCCTACCCCACTGTGCTCACGTCACCACTGTCCCCATCTCCAGTGGCACGTGAACCAGCGCTGTATGAGAGGTCTCCTCCTACAAGTCAGGCTCTACGTCCAGGTACGTAACAGTACAACACAGCCATGACTGAGCCTGCAGGAGAGACCCCTCCCATGACAGATATCTGTTCACACCTGTCAGCCCTCACTCAAGCCGTAAAATCCTTACAAGACGGCTACACCAGATTGGAGGGGCAAGTCCAGAACATCATCAACCCCATACACGTGGTTCCTGGGTCCGTTTCCGCCCCTGCTCAGGCTGCTTCCCCTCCTTCTGTCGTTATGCTTCCACCTGAGCCAAGGGTCCCCATACCTGAGAAGTTTTCAGGGGACCGAACTAAATTCCGGGCCTTCCGCAGTGCTTGTCGACTTTACTTCGCCCTGCAACCCCGGACTTTTTCACTTGAAGCCACTAAAGTGGGGTTTGTGGTCTCCCTACTGTTAGGAGAACCACAGATCTGGGCACACCGACTTCTCGAAGAGGACTCTGTTTTGATTCAATCACTAACGGCCTTCTTTGAAGCTATGTCCCAGCTTTATGAAGACCCTGAACGGGTCGCCACAGCAGAGGCATCCTTAACTACACTTCAGCAGGGTCGCCGGGCGGCCGAGGAGTACATTTCGGATTTTAGACGCTGGAGTGCGGACACTCAATGGAATGATGCAGCTCTACGGCATCAGTTCCGCATGGGCCTATCAGAAGGACTGAAAGATGAATTGGCCCGGGTGGGCATACCTGATACTCTTGAGGCCTTAATCACCCTAACCATCCAGATTGATCGCCGCCTTCGGGAACGTCGCACTGAACGGGCCTACCAACATAATCGCCCTACTTGGGTGACTGCTAAAGCTCCAATTCCGGCTGCCCGCTACTTACCACCACCCAACTTCCAGCCGATCCGCCCTGCACCGGACGCCTCCGAGCCAATGCAGCTGGGACTGATTCGACCCACCTTAACCCCGGAAGAGCGCACACGTCGCCATCAACTTAACCTCTGCCTGTACTGTGGAACAACAGGACACTACGTGCGCAACTGTCCGGTCAAGATGCGTAAGTGCTTTTCCTCTGTTCCTGCCAGTCTCTCAGCACTTTCTGCTAACACAACCCACATTGCTCTCCCTCTCTCATTGCAGCTCCAAGGAAGGACAATTCCAGTTAAAGCAATTATTGATTCCGGAGCATGCAGTTGCTTCATTGATTCTGCCTTCGCCAACCAACACAACATTCCCTTACGGAATAAGACCCACCGACTTTCAGTCTTCTTGGCCGACGGCTCCCGCATCAGCTCCGGACAGGTGACCCAAGAGACTTTTCCCGTACCTGCCATCACCTCCTTCCAGCATAAGGAGCTTCTGATCCTTGATGTGATCTCTTCCCCGTTGTTCCCAATCATCCTGGGCATTCCCTGGCTTCAGGCCCATAATCCCTCCATCAATTGGACTACCAGAGAAATCAGGTTCTCGTCCCCCTACTGCCAAGAACATTGTCAAAAGGAGTCTACTCAATCCTCTGTCACCCTATTTTGCATGGACATTGATCAGAACCTACGCCAATCAGTACCCGAACCGTATCATGGGTTCCTCAATGTTTTCAGTAAAAAGGGAGCAGACTCTCTTCCACCCCATCGGGCATATGACTGCCCAATTGAACTCTTACCTGGGGCCGAAATTCCCTTTGGGCGCATTTTCCCTCTGTCAGAAAAAGAACAGGAAGCACTAAAAAGTTACATCAACGAAAACCTGGAAAAAGGATTCATCCGCCCATCTACATCTCCAGCTGGTGCTGGAATATTTTTTGTGACTAAGAAGGATCAGACTCTCCGCCCGTGTGTAGATTACCGGGAGTTGAATAAAATTACGGTTAAGAACCGTTACCCGTTGCCCTTAATACCCGAATTATTCCAAAAATTAAGGTCTGCTACTATTTTTACGAAACTCGATCTAAGAGGAGCATATAATCTGGTCCGCATCCGGGCTGGGCATGAATGGAAGACGGCATTCCGAACAAGGTTCGGGCATTATGAATATCTGGTCATGCCCTTTGGTCTATGTAATGCACCTGCCACTTTTCAACATCTGATTAACGATGTATTCAAGGACTTCTTAGATATTTTTGTAATTGTTTATTTGGATGATATTTTGGTTTTTTCTGAATCCCTCAGCCAACACCGGGAACACGTTTGCAGAGTCTTGGACCGTCTTCGCCTACATGGACTATACGCAAAAGCAGAGAAGTGCGAGTTCGAGCAACAAGAGATCCAGTTTTTGGGTTTGATAATATCCGCGACCGGTATCAAGATGGACCCCCAAAAAGTATCTGCTGTTCTGGAGTGGCCTGCACCCGTCGATAAAAAAGGTATTCAACGTTTCATTGGTTTCGCAAACTTTTACAGGAAATTTATCAAGGGATTCTCTGCCATCATAGCCCCTATTACACGGTTGACACAACAACATGTCAGGTTTCATTGGAGTACGGAGGCTCAAGAGGCATTTGAGAGACTTAAAAGACTTTTTACATCAGCTCCAATTCTCAGTCACCCTAACCCATCTTTACCTTTTTTGTTAGAAGTTGACGCATCCGAAGTGGCGGTGGGAGCGGTCATTTCGCAAAGACAGGGTAAGGAGGATTTAATACACCCTGTGGGATTCTTCTCCCGAAAGTTATCGCCAGCTGAAAGAAATTACGATGTAGGGGATCGGGAGCTTCTTGCCATCAAGACCGCCTTGGAGGAGTGGAGGTATCTATTAGAGGGTGCGGCTCACCCGGTATTAATATATACCGACCATAAAAATTTAGAATATCTAAGATCTGCCAAACGTTTGAGACCCCGACAAGCTCGTTGGGCCTTGTTTTTCACTCGCTTCTGTTTCCACATCACTTATCGGCCAGGATCAAAGAACGTCAAACCAGACGCATTGTCACGCATGCATGATAACCCTAAGGACTCACCTGCTCCTGACACGATTCTACCCACAAACAGTTTTTTGCTCTTACACACAGATCTCTTAACTTTAATCAAGGAAGCCTCTTCCCACTCTCCAAGACCTCCAGGAACCACCTTGACATCTCGAGATGGCTTGCTATGGAAGGGAAGTCAAATCTTTGTCCCTGAAGATATTCGAGTTAAGGTACTAACATTGTTTCATGATCATCCCTTAGCAGGACATTTCGGGGTACGGAAGACTCGTGAACTTGTACAGCGTACATTCTGGTGGCCCAATTTAAGGGAGTTTTGTGAAAAGTACGTCAATTCCTGCTCCATCTGCTCACGGAACAAGACTTCAAGGAACCGAGCCTGGGGACTGCTTAAACCTTTACCTATACCAGACAGACCTTGGAAAATGATTTCTATGGACTTTATAGTCGAACTACCCCGCTCTGAGGGGTGCACAGCCATTTTTGTGGTGGTAGATCGCCTATCTAAGATGGCCCATTTTGTGCCCCTGAAGGGAACCCCATCCGCTACAGAGACAGCCCGTGTATTCATTAAGGAGATCGTCAGACTACACGGAGTACCTACAAATATAGTCTCCGACAGAGGGGTACAATTCACCTCACGCTTCTGGAAGGCACTTTGTGAAATCTTGAAGATTGAGCTTTCTCTCTCCTCAGCCTATCACCCACAGACTAATGGGCAGACAGAGAGAACCAACCAAACCCTCGAGCAATATATCCGATGTTTTACTTCCTTTTCTCAGGACAATTGGGTCTCCCTGCTGCCTCTAGCGGAATTTGCATACAATAATGCCAGTCACTCAACCACTAACCAATCCCCCTTCTTTTCCAATTATGGTTTTCACTTGACTTTTTTACCAGATTTTGTTTCAGAATCCCCAGTTCCGGCAGTCCAGAAGACAGTGGAATTCCTCAAACGCAACAATCAGGTCCTACAAGAAGCTATGTCCAAGGCCCAGGCAGATAGCAAGAGGAACTTCGACCAAAAGAGAAGGGGGGAGCTGGTTCTGCAACCTGGAGATCAGGTATGGCTGTCTACATCCAATATCAAATTGATGTGCCCTTCTAAAAAACTTGCACCTAAATTTATGGGACCTTTTCCTGTTAAGAAGAAAATTAATGAAGTGGCCTATGAACTGTCTTTACCTGATTCTCTTAAAGTTCACCCGGTATTTCACGTATCTTTGTTAAAACCTGCTGTGCCTAATCCCTTCCCTGACAGAGGAACTGACCCGCCTGAACCTGTTTTGGTGGATGGTAACCAGGAATATGAGGTGGAGGCTATTCTCAATTGTAGAAGAAGACATGGGCAAGTACAATTTTTGGTCAAATGGAAAGGGTACGGTCCAGAAAGTAATTCCTGGGAACCAGACAGTAATTTACATGCAAAACGGCTAGTTCGTACTTACCTGATTGCCCACCCTGAGAAGGCAAGCCGCCTGGGCATCCGGAGGCTGCCCCTTGTGGGGGGCAATGTCAAGGACTTTCCAGGCATTTCCGGTCCTTCCGTGCGCACATAGGTGCGCGGCGGGCGCGCGCGCGCGTGCACGTTAGCGTGCGCGTGCGCGTTAGCGCGCGCGGCGGCGCGCGCGTGCATGTGCGCATGCGCGGGAACGCAATTGGCGCCAAAACGGCTTTAAAAGCCCAGCAGTGACACTCAGCCAGTGCTGTGTTGTCTTTGAGCTTCCTGCTTGTCAGCCACCTGAAAACCTGATCCGAAACCTGAACCTGTGATCTCCCGTTACCGACCCGGCTCTGTTTGGACTACTCTACCTTCTCCTACCCGACCCGGCCTGCCTGACCTTGTTACATCTGTCTTTGGTTACCGACTCCAGCCTGCCTACCGACTCTGCTATTGCCTGCTCCTATCATCTGATTGATCTGCTGTTGCCAACTGGACTGTCTGACCTTGCCTCTGCTGATTCCCACTTGTTTGATCCACCTGTTGCCTGGTTCTGTTGTATCCTGCTTCAACCACCTACAGCTGCAGTCCTACATCCTGCCATCCGCATACGGACATTACTGGAGGACCTTCCTGTTGGTTCCAACACCTTCCTCTACAAACCAGGCACTCCTACCCCACTGTGCTCACGTCACCACTGTCCCCATCTCCAGTGGCACGTGAACCAGCGCTGTATGAGAGGTCTCCTCCTACAAGTCAGGCTCTACGTCCAGGTACGTAACACACGCTCTGCAGGGTCCATTATTACAAGGTCAAGGAGGAGATTATGAGGGCTGCCAGTACACAGGACTCTATCCGTTTAAATGATGTTCCAGTTATGCTCCTGCCAGACCTCTCACGCCAGACCCTGTCTATGCGCCGGGCCCTCAAGCCCATCACTGCAGTCCTCCAAGAGAAACAAATTAAATATCAATGGAGGTTCCCCTTCCAACTCCGAGTCCGCCATGAGGGGAAGACTGCACTGTTTCGCACACTGGGTGACCTACCCAGGTTCCTAAGCACACTGGAGCTACCTCAAATAGCCCTGCCTGACTGGCCTATACAACCCACGACCCCTGGCCTTCCATTCCAACCTCAATGACTGAAGGGTGGCAAACACAAACGCCAGAGAAGCTCCCCACACAGACCCCCTGATGATTGAAATCAAAAAGATGGACGCTGTCACAACTTATTGATCCAGCCTGCGGGCCCCCCCTCACACCACTATGACTGGCACACGCTGACTGCCAGTTATTTACTGAGGTGGGGGTACACAACACCTGTATACCTTGTATCCCCAACATCTGAACTTTCGGATATGCTGTTTCGCCTCATTTGACCCCACCGGAGGCCCATCCTGCTAAACACAAAGAGCTCCCAGGGCAGACTCCGCTCTAATGCCAACCTAAGACTGCCGACATATAACACACCACTGCCCGGACAGAAAGCTGGACCGGACGCGGCTAATGTGAACCACCTCGAATTGCACTTACACTGGCAGTGTTAACTACTTCCCTTGGGTGATCAAGGATACTACAAGAGTACTTTATACTACGCCAAGTCAGTCGGACCTGCCACTGACTCTATTTTTCCCCTTTTTTTTTGCACTTTGTCTCCCACCATCATTATTTTTTTACCCCCTTTATTTTTTTTTTTTTCTTTATTTGGACCAGGCCCCGGGGCCTGACCTAACCCATGTTTTATAAGTTTTGTGAACAATGTTATCGGTTATCCTTAGTAAACCTCTGTTTTGACACCCCCAGGGTGTAGGGGGCCGGGAAGCACTCCATGCGCTTTCCACAGTTACCCCCCACTAGGACCACGAGTGCCGATTGGTGCACTACGTTTCTCTTTTTGAGAATTAGTTTGATGCAGAAGATTGACGTTTTACTGTATATTTTCCTTGCTTGTTTATCGCTGCCACACTGTGGCCTGATGTCTCCCCCTCTCCTTCTCTCCCCCCCTATTCCCTCTCCTCCTCTCTCACCCCAAACTATCTCCCCTAACCCCCCCAGGGTTTGGTCCGGGCGGACCTCAATACCAGCGCAGGTAAGGATTCATACTCGCACACCCCCCTTATACCTCTGTGATGATGTCACCTGATAACGTAACCCTAGCCTCCTATAACTGCAGAGGCTTTAATACTCCAGAAAAGAGAAGCCAAGTGTTATACCACTTCCATAAGGCCAAGACCAAAATCTTGCTGTTGCAGGAAACACACTTCCGGGAATCAGCGATCCCGAAGCTTAAAAACCCCCACTACCACCAGTGGTTCCATAGCACGAACCCACTATCGAAATCCAAAGGGGTTTCAATAGCTTTCCACAAATCATTCCACCCAGAAATACTGGACTCCCTTATTGACCCGCTAGGACGGTACATATTTCTCAAACTAAAATGTAATTCTTCTATCTTCACAGTGGCTAATGTCTATGGACCCAATCAGGACCAGGCGTCCTTTCTCTCTAAGGTGGTTGGTAAGCTACTCTCATTTGGAGGTCCGTGCTTTATATTAGGTGGTGATCTGAATGTAACCCTTTCTCCGGCCCTGGACTCCTCCTCGGGTAAGTCAACCTTATCTCACAATGCACTCACACAGATAAAGACACTCCTGCACTCTGCACAACTTGTGGATGTGTGGCGGGTGCAACACCCGTTCGAGAGAGATTACAGCTGTTTTTCTGTAGCACACAACTCATATAGTCGTATAGACTACTTTTTAATCTCCCAAGCCCTACTAGACACACCGCTGAAGGTTTCCCTAGGGAACATATTATGGTCTGATCACGCCCCAGTACACCTCAGCCTGGCCCCTCCACGGTTGTCCCGAGTCCGGACATCGTGGAGATTGAATGACAACTTATTAAAAGACACTCCGTGTGTTGCAGCCATTAAACAGGCGATCCAGGACTTTATTGAGGTCCATCGCTCTGATGACACTAACCCCCTGACCAAATGGGAGGCCCTGAAGTGTGTACTGAGAGGTGTCTTCATCCAACACGGTTCCCGCCTTAAAAAAGCACGGACCGCGGAAATATCCCGGCTACTAGCGGCAATAAAATCGCTTGAAGCATTGCACAAGAAAGACTCAAATCCGACGACTTACGTAGACTTATCTAACGCCCGCAGGGAACTCCTTAGTCTATTAGACGCACACTCCCTCATAGCCAGAGACAAGGGCCGCAACTATCATTACGCTTTCGGGAACAAATGCGGACAGCATCTAGCCAGGGTCCTACACCCCCGGCCCCCACGTAAACCGATACCCTACGTCTGCACACCTGACCAACGGAAGATACATAACCCCCAAGGCATATCAGAGGCCTTTAAATCTTATTACGCTGACCTATATAATCTGCGCCCCCAAACAGAAACTGACAGCGGGCGGCGTACACGCTTAGCTGACATGACGGACTATATAAGGGAGACTGCCCTACCACAAATTGACCCCGAGCACACATCTACCCTAGAAGAACCACTAACAACGGCGGAATTTATTCTCGCCGCTAAGGGCTTAAAATCAGGTAAATGCCCAGGCCCTGATGGCTTTTCCCCCAGGTTTTATAAAGCGTTCGCCTCCTCACTCTGCCCACTGTTAGCCTCGACGTTTAATGCTGTCGATAACGCACACCTACCCTCACACAACCTACTGTCCGCTAATATATCAGTTATACCGAAACCCGGTAAAGACCCTTCACAATGCGGGAGCTATAGACCGATTTCTCTTCTCAATATTGACATCAAACTCTATGCCAAGGTCTTGGCGACCCGCCTCTCCCCCTATCTGCCCACCATTATACATAGAGACCAGGTAGGTTTTGTCCCTGGACGCGAGGCCAGGGACAACACCACGAAGACCATCCACCTCATCTCCTACATAAGGAAACACAACTTAAAGGCTTGCCTACTCTCGTTCGATGCGGAGAAGGCCTTTGACCGAGTAAATTGGGACTTCTTACGCCTATCTCTAGAACAAATTGGTCTTGGACCTACATTCGTGTCCAAAGTAATGGCACTATATTCTAACCCTTCCGCTTCGGTCTTAGTCAATGGCACTTCATCCACACCGTTCCAGATCTCAAATGGCACGCGACAGGGATGCCCTTTATCTCCGCTGCTATTTGCCATTGTAATAGAGCACCTAGCACAGGCAATACGAGGCAACACTTCCATCCTGGGCATACAGACGCCCTCCGCAGAATACAAACTATCTCTTTATGCGGATGACCTATTGGTCTACGTACAACAACCACACACATCCTTACCCTCACTGTTACTGGAATTTAATAGATTCGGGAAGTTCAGCGACTTTAAACTAAATATAGCCAAAACGGAAGCCCTTAATATTTCCCTCCCCACGCATACCCTAACCCAGGTACAAGCCAATTTCCCCTTCCAATGGAGTGCCAAGAGTATATCTTACTTGGGAATACAGATACCGGCCGATTTATCGGAACTGTATGCCCTAAACTATCTGCCCCTGGCGACCCGTATACGTAAAGACTTAGATGACTGGAACACTACTCCCTTGCCATGGTTCGGACGCATAAACACTTTAAAAATGGACACACTCCCCAAACTACTCTATATCTTTCAAACAGTACCCATCTCAGTCCCAAAACGCTTCTTCAATCTCCTACGTTCTATGTCCATTCGATTTGTGTGGCACCAAGGTATGCCCCACATCAAACACACGCTTCTCACATACCCCAAAACCCAAGGAGGTGCGGGTCTTCCTGACTTCGAGCTATACCACAAAGCAGCTCTCCTGGCCAGAATCACTGAATGGTTCCCACGCCCCCTCAATAAAGCATCCACTATAGTAGAACAGGACCTATCTCCCCACGATCTGCGAGCTTTGCTGTGGGGACACGGGCAATCTATACACCTATTCTCAACGTCCCCGCTAACAGCTGCCGCCTTACATTTGTGGTATAAGAAAGGGATGCAGCCCCTACTGTCCTCGGAACCCTCACCCCTTACCCCACTATTCGACCACCCAGATGTACCTCAGGGAGAAGGATCACTCACAATAGGCCCCTATCTCCGCACTGAGTGGCCAGTGGCGAGGTCGTTTGTAGACACCACCTCTGGCAAACCGGTTCTACCGGGGGTCGGGGTAATTGGCTCACAGCCATAAGGATCACATCATTCTGTTCATCTCTCTTCTCATCCTCTCAGATACACAGACCCCTCACGGAATTCGAACAGCTGTGCTCTCTCTCCGAACCTCCACAACACTCGCTCTCCGCTATGTACACACTACAACATACCCTCCTACACAAACATCCTCCATCTTACACCAGGAGGTGGTCCAGGGACCTGGGAAAGGAATTTACCGACACCGACTGGCTGAAATCATTTTATTTTACGCACAAGACCTCAACGTCATGTTACAATCAAGAGAAAAATTTCAAGCTGTTAGCAAGATGGTATAGGGACCCTCAAACACTGCACAACATCTTCCCATCCGTGCCCCCCTCATGTTGGAGGTGCGGCTCGGCTGATGGCAGTTACGTACACATATGGTGGGAGTGCCAACTTGTGCGCCCCCTGTGGACACAGGTTTTTTCAGTATATAGCAATCTGTATGACAAACCTCTTCCTCCATCCCCTGAAATTGCCCTCCTATCTATGCTCCCAGGCTCTATACCATCACAAAAACGTTCCCTACTGCGCTTCTTCCTCTCAGCCGCTAGACAAATAATCCCCATGTTCTGGAAGACCACCACCAGCCCCCCCCTATCTCTATGGGTTTCCACCGTCAATGACATTATGCGCATGGAGGAAATGTTAGCCTTGGAAAATGATTCCTTCGAAAAATATAAGCTCCAATGGCTCATATGGATCGAGTTCTCCTCATCGGATTCTCTGAAAAAACTAATATCACCACAGGGAATGGGCTGAGCATCAGCCCAGCCAACTTGATCGAACGTGCTGTGCTGGGACCCGCCCGGGCCCGCCCCCCCCTCCTTTTCTCTCTCTCTTACCTCTCCCCCCTACCCCCCCCATATCTACTCTGCTCCCTCTCTCCCCCTCTAACCTTGTTACCTTATTTCTTTGAAGACCGATGTCAACCACTCCCCAGGGCTCAACCCTAGACGGGTGCCCCTACAGTTAATATGGCATGTATTGTTGGCCTTAGATAATATTACACCCCTGGGACCAGGGGCCGTTTATTTTACGCTGTTTGAACATACCTCATGCCAAATGATACTCACTGTTGACAATTTGATGTTACATATACGATGTACCCTGTTAAACTTCAATAAACACATATTTGACTATAAAGGTTGGTCAAAACCTGTGTTTAGACCAAACCTTGGGCATATCCCTAATAATATTATGCACTAAAGAAATGCAGGCAGTGCTTGCAGCGTGCAGTCAGGGATATGTCTAGGGTGTGCACTGTGAGGAGTGTTGAGGGAACTGACCCTTACATTGAAGATCAGAATTTTCCCTTACTTATTTATGATCAGTGGAGTGTTTTGTGACCATACTTTTTCCTTGAGTAAATTCTCCCCTTACATCTGTGGTGAGCGATAGAGTGCCCCCTTATATTGATGATCAGTGGAGATCACTGGTTTGTTATATTTGATCAATGCTTTACTTTATTTGATCAATGAATAATTGTTTTGTTTTATCCATTGTCATTGTAGTGCCCCTTATAATGGTGGTCATTGGAGAATTTTCCCCTTATACTGGTGATCAGTGTTGTGATTTTTTACATTGGTAGTCATTGTAGACCCCTTAATGGTAGTCATTGTAGAGTTCTCCTACATTGATGGTCAGAAGTTTAGTGCATGCTTACTTTGGAGGGTTAGTGAAGTGCCCACTTATATTGGTGGTTAGCATAGTGCACCCTTTCATTGGAGGTTGGTGAAGTGTCCCTCACTATAGGTGTTAGTGGTGAAGTGCCCATTCATATCGGGGGTGGTCAGTGGAGAAATGCCCCATTTTGGTGAATATACAGTATATTGAGTGGAGAATCACCCCTTACATGAACGGTTAGTGAGAAATGGCCTCTTAAATCAGTGATAAGTGAATTAGTTCCCCCTTACATTGGTGATCACAGGAAATGTACCCCATGTATAGGTGGTACATATAGATGTGTTCTCTTATATTAGTGATTAATGTTGACATGCTCCCTTAGATTGGTGATCTGTGGTAAAGTGTCCCTTAAATTGGTGGGCAGCAGTGACGTGCCTCTTTACATTGGTGGCCAGTACAGTGGCCTTTTACATTGGTGATCAGTGTAATCTTATTGTGGAGGTCAATGTAGTGACCTGCTGCATTTGTGGTCAGTGGTTAAGTCTCCTCTTACATTGTTTCTCAGTGGTAAAATGTCCTCCTACATTGATGGTCACTGCCTAAGTGTCTTCTTACTTTTGTTGTCAGTGGTTAATTGCCTCCTTACATTGGTTGTCAGTGGTGAAGTTGTCCCTTACATTGAAACTAGGTAAACAGGTGCCCCTTACAGTAGTGGTCATTGGAATACCCCTGTACATTGGTGGCCTGTGGTGAAGTTCCCCCTCTACATAGGTTTGATAACAGGTATTGATAGACCCGTGCTAATAACACATACTATCAGTGAATCAACATGGAAGTTGGACTGCTAGTATTTTTAGACAAAAAGATCTACAGTGACATCCGCCTCGCTCCCACAATACAGATTTCCTCTAATTATAACATATTTCTGACCAGGGTAGTTACATATGTGAAGTCTGACTGTCTAATTGGCTTTGAAAATTAATTTTCCCTGTAATTGTACTGGATAGCATTCCAAATACTTCCTGTGAAGTGTATAGGGCATCCTATGGTGTTCTTCATGGTTTCTCACATGCTCATTCTGAGGAATTTATATCCGTTTCACATTTAATCTCGTTTGTCTAAGCAGCTCGAACATGTTACAAGACCTGCTGATTCTTAATGAGGGGACTCTGCTAGGCGCTAGGCTCTGCAAAAAAGATTTGTGACAAAAGCAATGGGTTTTAGCTTTTTTAGCAAACAAAAATAAAAGGATAATGGCTAATATTACTTTAATATGACTACAATGACGAAGATAATTATTTTTATTACTAATTCTTTATAAAAAAAAAATAATATATATATATATATATATATATATACTGTATGGACATTAATGACTGTGTGTCAAGTTATTTTGAGGGGACAGCTAATTTACACTGTTATACAAGCTTTACACTCACTACTTTACATTGTAGCAAAGTGTCATTTGTTCAGTGTTGTCACATGAAAAGATATAATAAAATATTTCCATAAATGTGAGGGGTGTACTCACTTTTGTGAGCTACTGTGTATATATATATGTATATATATATATATATATATATATATATATATATATATATACCGTATATATCTTGACTGGCAGCATATGAAATTGGAGGCTGATCCAGTCTGCGTGTCCCACATGAGCTAGCAAGATGTTCAAGTAGCATCCCTTAACTCAGGGGTCTTCAAACTATGGCCCTCCAGTTGTTCAGAGACTACAATTCCCATCATGCCTAGTCATGTCTGTGAATGTCCGAGCTTTACAATGCCTCATGGGACACGTAGTTCCGCAACAGCTGGAGGGCCATAGTTTGAGGATCCCTGCCTTAACTGGATGCAATAAATTTGTGGCTGTTCCACCTGTTGCTCCCCAGGTAAAAACCTCACTTTTCGGATATTTGGCATTTGGGATTGTTGCCTTGCTAAATATAGATCTGTTCCCAAGGGTGACAGCATAGAACTTCAGCTTTCTGGCATGCAGCTTCTACCTGATTTAATGCATTTTATTGCCTGATAGCATGAAGACTTGGCTTCTGATTTATCCTGGCTAATACTTCCCTGGGTCTAATGGAGCCTCTTATGAAGGCTAGAACACTTCCTGGGTTTCACAGTGGCTGTGCAAGTGTAATGCCCCGTACACACGATCGGAAATTCCGCCAGCAAAAGTCTGATGAGAGCTTTTGGTCGGAAAATGACTTGTGTATGCTCCATCTGACTTTTTCTGAAATTCCCGCCAGCAAAAGATTGAGAGCATGTTCTCTATTTTTCGGTTGGGTAAATTTTCTATCCGAAAATGCTTTCATCTGTAGCAATTCCGACGCACAAAATTCCTACGCATGCTCGGAAACAATTTGACGCATGCTCAGAAGAATTGAGTTAAATTTTCTCAGCTCGTTGTAGTGTTGTACGTCACCGCGTTCTTGACGGTTGAGAACTTTTGTGTGACCGTGTGTATGCAAGCCAAGCTTGAGCGGAATTCCGTCAGAAAAACCATCCAAGGTTTTTTCGACAGAAATTCCGCTCGTGTGTACGGGGCATTACTCCACTTTTGTTAAAAAAAAAATATATATATATATATATATATATATATATATTTTTGGTGGTGGATGTGGCATATATTTTGGTGGTGGATGTGGCAGAATTTTTTTTCAGCTGCACAGTGGCTCAAGGAACATCCCTGTTCACAGAGTTGTCTTGAACATACCAGATTTCCATCCAACCTTGTGCTCCCCATGCTTTTTTCCACCTGACAGTAGGCTCTTTAGTTTCAAGGAGGCTGGACAATATGACAGTGGTGTAATACATCAAGTAGCAGGTCGTAACCTGCAGCTTGAGTCTACTGATAGAAGTTTATTGTGACCTGGGCAAATAGGACGCTTTCCAACATTTTGGCGATCTGTATCCTGGGAATTCAAAACTTCCAGGAGGACTCCATATTTCAGTGTCCAAATTGGTTGAGCTATTCCTACATCTACTGTCTCTGGGCAGGATTCCAGAGTTGGATCCGCTCACATCTTATAACAGTTGCAAGCTGGAGAACTTTTCACAAGGGTGTCTTGACTCACTAGTACTGGGAGTGGATGGTATGACAGATCTGTTTAGAGCCATATGCTTTTCCTCCAGTCCTCACTATATTCAGATTTATAAGACTACTGTTACCAGTGATTCCATATTGGCCACCAGGTCCTGGTTTCCTTTTCTACTTCAAACTTTTTGGGACCTCTCCTCTCTATATCTTAGATATCTGTCACAGGGTGCAATAATCGACCCTTGTTTGTCTCTCCCCCAGTTAATGTTTTGGTTCTTGAGAGGAAAAGAATAACTAGCTGTCATTTCTAAGTTGATATCTATACAGTACTCTAGGAAGATGCAATGACATAGTTATAACAGGATTTGAGTGAATTTCCAACAGTTATGGCTGCTTCTAACCTCTCTTGCTTCAATTCTTAGATACTCTACATTCTTACAGACCAGCTTGGTTATTAGACTTATCTTCAGCTAGCTTACAGTAAAGATCTCTGCACTCACAGTCTTCTCCAATGTCTTGTGGGGGAATTAGCCTTTACTCAGGCAAATATTTTTAATGGGGTGCTACATGTTAGACTCCAGCAAAAGCCAAGACTCCCAAAGTAGGATTTATTGCTTACTCTGGGCTTCCTCGCCATCTCCAGATGAACTCACCTTTAATCCAATTCAAGCAAAGAATGATTCATGGAGACATCCTCTCTAATGGCTATCAACTCAGTTTAGCAGGATAAGCACCTTAGACTAAGGCTAAGAGGGACCCTAGAATTATACCTAGTCCAGGTAGTGCCCTAAGGGACTAATGAACCTGACCACTGTGCTGAAGGCAGCACAGTGGTGTAGTGGTTAGCACTTTCCCCTAGCAGTAATAGGGTCACTGGTTCAAATCCCGACCATGACACCTTCTGCCTGGAGTTTGCATGTTCTCCCTGTGCTTGCGTGGGTTTCCTCCGGGTACTCCGGTTTCCTCCCACACTCCAAAGACATGCTGGTAGGTTAATTAGATCCTGTCGATAAAATTGGCCAAATATGTGTATGTGTTTGCAAGCGTGTCAGGACCCCACAGGGCAAGGACCGCACTATACCACAGATGGACACCAGTGGCAAAAAGCACCCTGAGGCGATTCAGTTCGCATAGGTTGCGCTATACAAGTCATTCATTCATTCATTCAAATTTGACTTCTGCTTTGCTGATTGCAGTCTGGGCTCTTTGCTGAGTATTCATGTATATGTGCCTGGCTTTAAGTATATGTTTATACTATTATGGCTGCTGGCTCTTATTGTCCAAGTCCATACCACAACCCCCCCCCCCCCCCATCCCTCTTCTTATCCTGTTTTTGTCTTTTTGAGTCTTTCCACCTGCCAATATTGTCAATATAGGTGCTACTTGGCACTCTGAGTTACTGGCTGTTTGTTATGAATACCCAAGTACCTGAGATACTTTATATAATGATACTTGAAGCTTAATGGGTGAGATTATCTTTCATGGACTCCTTTGCAGGATAGTGAGACCTGTTTTCTCCAACAATCCCTGAGTGTCTCCTGATGAAGCTAGACAGTGAAACGCGTTGACACACAGGGGCTCGCTACTATGTATACTATGCATGTTAATATTTGTCATGTATTGTGTATAGAGTGTATCATATGCTTTTAACCCTTTACTTTTGTGCTCTTCTGTACCAGTTTTGTTATAAAAAATATATATATTTTTATACCTACTACTGTCCATTGTGCATCTAAAGTCCGACCCTGGGCTATTTCATGTCCAATTTTTCTTTTGTTGTATTAATCAGGAAAGAAAAATAATGGACAGTATTTCATAACAATTTTCAGTTTTAAATACAGCTTAGTAAATATATATATATATATATATATATATATATATATATACTTTTTTCAAGAACTGGAAAACCTGTTGTCTGTCAGACCCTATTGGGAAGATTGACCTCACTAGGCTCATACTGTAGTAAACGAAAAGAAAATCTCTGGGCAGTATAAAATACACAATTACACTGGATTTGAAGCGCTAAAAAATGAATCTATCATATGATGGGTAACAGTATCTCAGGATGTGCAAAAAGATTATGACACAAAAATAAACAACATATAACAAAACAGAATGCAAATACTCACACAGAGAATATTAATGTAGATTCTTGTTTTACTCAAATAGTAAAAAAAAAATTGTTTTCGATTTTATAATGCAGGATGCAATCTGTCAAGTGTAAACAAAGGCTTTAACAAATAAATAACCTGCACGTTCCACTTTAAATATTTAAAAAAATTAAAACCCTGCCTATGTGTTATTAGAGTGTTTTTTGACCACTGGCCAGAATCTCATCATCTGGTCTGCAGCTTTTTTTCCACTGATATGTGAGAAGATGTTCAAGGTATAGTGATAGGGAACTATAATTTAACAATTATAGGTGAACAAATACAGGCCCATACATAGGTTTGGTTCGTTTGCAAGCAAACGAACACCCGATGCTTGAGTCAAACTAATTAATTGAGTCAAACAAATTACTAATTTAAGGCACTTACGATCATTACTAGAGAGGGAGTGTATTTTCAGGGGAGCCAGAAAGTCTCTAAGTCTCAACTGATAATTGACCTTACTCTGACCGATGCTTAGGAAGACAGATTAGTACACTCTAAAAATCGCACTGGGGAATGAAAGTGAGACCTTGATGGGTGCTTATGAAGACATACTACCGTATACCTAATGCCGCACTATGGAATGATAGCAGGACTTTGTTGGGTATTTACGAAAACCTACTGACCACTGTGGCCTAGCTTGACGACAGATGTCTGATTAGGACCGTTATCTTAAATTATGCCTGTCTTATCTAAACCCTAGGTTGGTTTTAAATAGCCACTGGGTGGGTCACGGAAAATACTGCAAATGTAAATACCGAGTGATTTTTTATCAGTAGAGCCACTGGGTGGGTCACGGAAAAGGTGCAAACTACTGATTGAGGAAGCTAATCAGCAGGAAGGGTAAATAAACCCCCCTACTTAAATACAACAGCCCTAGCTATTGCGTGGGCTTCTTGTACCCCACCCGGAGACCCCACAGACGGAAAAGATTTTCTTTCTTAATTTTTTTTTTTCTTTCCCCCCAAATTTTTTCTGCAAATACGGCTGTAAACACCAGCGGGACATTACGAGGACATCATCTACCAGGGTGAAGAGAGGGAGTGTATTTTCAGGGGACCAAGAGCAAAATTTGAGGCTGCGTGCCGTCCCAGAAAGTCTCTAAATCCTGGGCCCCATCTCAGACCAACTGATAATTGACTTTACTCTAAAATAAAAAATAAGTCCCCCATAACGCACGAGGAAGATGATTCAAGTATATGCAAATCCATCAGAAACCCCTGTAAATAAAAAGATATAACTGGCACAGAAAGAATGTTTTGTAAGATATCATCTTGATTATGAGACACCAGGGGGAGGGGAGGGCTCAACAAACTCCACCTCACCAGGTATCCGGAGTCTAAGGGAAGCCACAAAGGATGCAGGCATTAGGATAGAGGAAACAAAGTTGGTATCAGTTAAAACTGGGAGTTAGCAATCACATTCCTCAAATATAAGACTTTTTTCTCCAGCTCTCCCAAATTGCCCACGAGGGACATATTCACGCCGGACCCCGAGGGGAGGTACCTGTTCTTTTTACTCCCCCCCAACGCCAAACCTATCCTCAAAATATCTACACCTGATGTGAAAAGGACAGTTGTGAAGCACAGTCAGCTTTATCCAAAGGGTCCAAAGAAACCGAAATCCTTTAATCCCCGAACACAAACAACCCTTTGGAATATAATAATTGTATATCTTGTCCATGAAGAATGGTTTTAAAACCCTGAAGGCATGTGATTCTGAGTATATTGGAGTTCCTTTTGTTCAAACAAGAAACGGAGAGATGAAGTTTTTTCCTCTAGCACCACCAAGGGAAACAATGACAGCTTGGGAAATAACCAGAAAACATCAGAATTCCTAGAGAGGGCAGGGCTAATGGCTCTAGGGGGGGAGGAGAGAGATGAGCTTGAGAGGGCCAATAACTGAGGAGGAGATCTTAGCAGCCATCAACAACTCTCCAACAGGGAAGAGCCCGGCCCGACGGCTTCACGGCCTCATATTATAAAACGTACACAAAGATTCTTATACCGAGACTACTGCGTTAAATGAATGGACTAGGATAGACTATGACATGAGCGAAGAGGCCCTAAAAGCTACGATCACTCTTTTGAGGAAGGACGGGAAGGATGGATCGTGTGCTCGAATTATAGACCCATCTCCTTATAAAACTTCGACACAAAATTATACGCAAAGATACTGGCGATCGAATAAAGGGCACTTCCAGAAAGTCTCTAAGTCTCAACTGATAATTGACTTTACTCTGATATAAATCCCTATAAAAGGCACAGAAAGAATGTAAGATATCATCTTGATTATGAGACACCATTCCTGCAGGCATTAGGATAGAGGAAACAAAGTTGGTATCAGTCTGGGAGTTAGCAATCACTGCCCACATATGCCCAGTTCTTTCTCCCTCCTCAAAATATCTACACCTGGTGAAAAATTGTGCACAGTCAGCTTTATCCAAAGCCGTCCTTTAATCCTTTAATATAATAATTGTATATCTTTCCATGAAGAATGGTTTGAAGGCATGTGATTCTGAGTATATTGGAGTTCCTTTTGTTGCACCACCGCTGCAAAAAGGGTCTCCCACTCCACACTAGATTTTTTTAAAAGCACTAATAGCTTGTAAGTAGCAGATACGATATTTCTGAACGTTATGTAAAAAAATAAATCAGTGGGGGCCCGAAGAATAGAGTCACCCTACGGTAGTACCCATAGCCAGAAGGCCTTAACACACCAATTAGGTTTAAAGAGGAAGTAAACCCTGATGGGTTTACTGCCTCTTTGTTTCACTGCAAAGGTAAAGCATAATGGACTACTATGCATCGCATAGTAGTCCATTATGTGTGACTTACCTGACACAGGAGTCAGCGAAGTCACCGCTGTCCCTTTGTGTATGGAGCCTCCATCTTCTTGGTGGGTCTCACCGCTCCGGCGCTGTCATTCGATGGAGCCGTGATGACGTCACTCCCGAGCATTCGCACGGGAGCCGCCACTCGCAGCATATCGCCGTTAACAGCGGTGCCTGTCTTTTGGCAAATATCTCCTGTACCGTGTAGTTTTAGGAGATATTTCTTGGACCTACAGGTAAGCCTTAATCTAGGCTTACCTGAAGTTTGTTCAATACATGCTTTTGAATCATCAAAACTGATTTCAGGTCAGGTTGCAAGGTCCAAACATTGCTCAAAGATGTAGCCTCCTCACGTATAAATTTCATAAAGAAACTCCACAGTGTGATACCATTTTTAAAGATTTTATTTACTGCAAACAAAGCCCTATTATAGGGTACTCACATGGGTCTGGTGCGTTAGTGCACCGCTCTATAACATGCCTTAATAGCGCCAAGCCGTGGATGAGAGTGTGTGCTACTACTCCATAAGGTAGACCAGCTATCCCCTGCGCCGTCCAGTCCCCTCCCCTACACATGTCGACACAAGGGAAATATCATATCTTCATCAGGGGGATGCTAATTGGATGGTGGTGCTGTCTGTTAACCACTTCAGCGCCGGAAGAATTTACCCCCTTCCTGACCAGAGCACTTTTTGCGATTCGGCACTGCACCGCTTTAACTGACAATTGCGCGGACGTGCGATGGGACTCCCAAACAAAATTGACGTCCTTTTTTTCCCACAAATAGAGCTTTCATTTGGTGGTATTTTATCACCCCTGCGTTTTTTATTTTATGCGCTATAAACAAACAAAGAGCAACAATTTTAAAAAAACACATTATTTTTTACTTTTTGCTATAATAAATATCCCCCAAAAATATATAAAAAATATATATTTTTCCTCAGTTTAGGCCGATACGTATTATTCTACATATTTTTGGTAAAAAATATCACAATAAGCGATTATTGATTGGTTTACGCAAAAGTTATAGCGTTTACAAAATAGGGGATAGTTTTATGGCATTATACTTAATAATATATATTTTTTTTTAATGGCAGCAATCAGCGATTTTTATCTTGACTGCGACATTATGGCGGACACATCAGACATTTTTGACAAATTTTTGGGACCATTGTCATTTATACAGCAATCAGTGCTATACAAATGCACTGATTCCTGTGTAAATGACACTGGCAGTGAAGGGGTTAACCACTAGGTGACAGTGTAGGGGTTAAGTGTGTCCTAGGGGTGTGTTTCTAACTGTGGAGGGGGGCGTGGCTGTGTGTGACACGTCACTGATCTCTGCTCCGATCACAGGGAGCAGAGATCAGTGACACTGTCACTAGGCAGAACGGGGAGATGCTTGTTTACATTAGCATCTCCCTGTTCTTCTTCCCAGTGAGGTGATTGCCGCCGGAGGCGCGCCCGCTGGCCGCTTCTTAAAGGGCAACATACAGGTACGTGATTCTTCCTGTACGAGCCCTTCTGCCGGCGTATATCGGTGTGAGGCATTCAGAAAGCGGTTAAATACCTGGCCATCGGTTCTTTTCTTATAGTTCAAAACATATGATTTTCTTGTGTTTTATTACATAGACATGTCCGGTGGCCATTTTAGTGTAGTGCAAGGACATTCAAATACTCATAAGATTAATCCCTCTCGCTAAACTACCCTAACAGGTGACACCAACAGGACTATATACGCTCCTTCCTGCTAAGTTTAAGTAACTTGAGGGCTAAATCAGCCAAAAAACTAACTCCATAAAATAACGCTTGAAACCTAGACGGCGATATGGAGCGAGTGCACAATCCCATCTATAGATCAGCACATGCAAAACATAACATTTAACAATGAATCATATACAACCAAATCATAAAAATCACATAATGAGAAGCTGCACCAATATCCCTAATTTTAATATCAAACCAATATAAAATATGAGACTAATCCAAAGATTCTGCTTAACTCGATTAAAATACACAAATGTGCACACCTCTGGGTGTATAACAATAATGCGCACTAATCAAACCCTATGTTGTATATGAAAAAGGGCATTATTGAAATGCATTTGGTACCCCCACCTCCATACATGACCGACTACCATGTCATAAAAAGGGCGGTAAAGCATGTCATAAAAAGGGGTGGTAAAAACATGGCTTAACCCCATAATTGTCGCTAATACCTCACCTATAAATAACCATCACTTGCAACCAGCAGCATTAATAATCCTCTAAGCCCATATCAATCTGAACCACTTATCAAAAAGTATTATTTTAAATTAAACAATAAAAATAAATAAAAATAAATAGAAATAAATAAAAATAAAAAATATTGTTATTTTTTTTAAATTAAAATAAAATTAAAATTAAAAATAAATGAAAATGAAAATAAAAATGAAATTAAAAATACTAAATTATGCAAAATGTTTTAAATCAAATTTCCTATTTAACCCCCCTGGTGAAAGAGAGCCTTATTGGTGTATCCACCATGATTCCCTTTTGCTGATTTCTCTGCCAAAATTGGAACCCCTTCAATGATGCGTAGGGGCCTCAATACCCCAAAATTGCATCCCCTCTCTCGTCTTTTTTTGATGTTTGTCCCTAAAGTGGATAGACAAATAATGCTTTTCATATCCCTTTCAAATGTTTCTCACGTGTTCCTCCAGTCTTGTTTTCAGTGCCCTCTTGGTTCTGCCAACATATAATAGATTGCAGGGGCATTTAATTGCATACTATAGTGTCGCATGAAATGAAGTCCCTAATTACATGTGAGCAGTTAGTACGGGGATTTATAAAAGACTTCAGTTTTCTAATATTCCCTGGGACCCTTACACAACTGTAACATCTACCGCTTCCAAAAAATCCCTTTGTGTCCCAAAACATCAATGACTTAACCGGAGGCTGTTCAACTACATTGTGCACCAGCGTATCCCTTAAATTAGGGACTCGCTTGTAAACTATTTTGGGTTGGTCAGGTAGACTGCCGCACTCTTAATAATTTGTTCAACTTCCCTTTTTTGTACATTATTATTAAGGACAATACAGGTACCTCTATCACCATTCTGTGTTAAGCTCTGATCTTTATCCCTTAAGAGATTCTCCCTATCCAGGTTCCCAACCTTTTCTTTTTAATTTTTCAAAAAAACAGTCCTATATCCTTTATCCCTAAACATTACACTCAATTTTTCCACTTGTGTTTCATAACCTGCATGATTTGTACAGTTTTTTCTAATCCGCATAAACTGCCCTCTTGGAATATAAATAGTAGTTAGGGATGTGCGTTTCTTTACAGAATACTATCCGGAAGCGTATGTTAGTTCCAAGAATATTGGGGAACAATCAATTCCATGGTGCTATCTCAGGAGTCTGTACATGTAGGAGTCCAATCGGCCAGATCCATATACTCACATAATACAGCAGTGATGCTGTAAGATAATTATATGCAAGCTCACAATCATAAAGAAAGGAAAAAACAGCAGTAAGAAAAACCCAATCCAAACAAGGTTAGCAACAAAAGCACCCCCCCCCACCCCCAGGCTTCTGTATGAGCATCCAGGCCATGCCAAGTAACGGCAACTTGTCAAAGTATAGAACAAACTGAGAAGAATGGCAGCTCTTCTGCCGCCTATAGCTTATGATGAAAGGGACATCCCTGAAGAACTAGTCCAAAAAATAAAACAAACAAAAAAAAAAACACTAGAGAGGTAACTTCAATTCACTGTAATAGTACAGCATCAAATGGGAGCGTTGTTGCGGCTGGGAAGCATATGTTGCTCATTCCTGGCCAACCACGAGGCAGCCGCTCTAGGGTTATCAAAAAAAAGCTTTTCGCCTTTAACAACAATGCTAAGTTTGGCCAGATACAACATTGCATATGAAATTTTAAGATTATGGCCTCGCCCTTTAACTTCTGTGTACTGAGCCTTAAGCTTTTGCATCTCCATGGAATAATCCAGATAGAAGGAAACTTTGAATCCATTGACATCAATATTACCCCTTGTTCGGGCTAAGGTCAGGATTTTATCTCTATCTTGATAATGCAGCAGCTTCAGAATGAGTGGCGTGGAAATTTCCCCGGGGGGGGGGGTCTGTATGGTATCCTATTTCCACGCTCCATAGCAAAAAAAAGGTGAAAAGTTATTTTTTTATCAAGGATTTCCAAAAGCCATTACTCAATAAATTCTGCGAGGTTTCTCCCCTCCGTGCATTCTGGGAGGCCAAGTATCTTTACATTGTTTCTACGGAGTCTGTTTGCGAGGTCATCTATGTGGTTCGGTTGGAGCCCCACTGCCTTGAGGTCATGCTGTATAGGGACTAATTCAATCTTAATGTTACTGACATAGCTCTCTAAAGCAGATGTGTGCTCCTGCACATTCTGCATGTCATGCATATAATAGTGACCTCCTCACATAGATATTGGAATTGATTTAAAAGGGTAGAAAAAGTAGTATTACATGTCTGCACCACTAGAAAAAAACATCTTCTAGTGTTGGCTCTCCTGCCTGAGAAGGCTGTATGGGCTCCCTTTTCCACCTCACTCTCACTCTCCCAGTCTGTGTGTCCATCTCTCCCCTGTGCCTCTGTGTGAGCAGAAGCGAAGTTTGCATGGGGATTTCAGGCTTCTCCAGGGCAGATGCTAGTGAGTGGCACAATGCAGGAAGTGCTGGGGCCGGATTCCAGGTGAATCGCTGTAACTTCTCCACTGCCCCTCTTTTTCTGTCCTTGGACTGCAAGCATTGAGGGAGTGGGCCTGGCACCCTCTTGGGAGCTCAGGTGCACCGCCGTTTCATCCACCTTGTTCCATCTTCTCAGGGCTCTCGTGACAGGTCCCAGCTTCATCGTAAGCCCTGGTAATGATCCGCCAGCAGAGATGGTTTATAGGAGCCAAGCGGGTCCCAGAGAGAGATGTCCCGGCTGATATTAGGCTAGTAGTTACAGCGGGAACAGAGAGAGCTGCGTCTGCTCACATGAGAAGCTTGGCCCCGCCCCTATTTCATTGTCTTGATCTGTTTGGTTGCCTGAAAATGCTTCTAAGTTTCAGGTGAGAGGGAGCAAAAAAAACACATTATGGACATCTCTCAAAACATGCACATTTCCCCATGTTTTTCTTTTTTTTAAATGCTACTACAGAAAAATACAAATTTTATCTGCCAGAAATCCAGCGAGCTCCTACAAAGTGTAATTGCCTATAAGTAAATATAAAGTATAAAATGTGCATTCATGCTGGAAAAATTGCATCAAAAATTCTTCTCATAAGGTAACCACAGTAACATTTAAAGCCTGTAACCATATATTTGGACCAGTTCAACCAGTGACTAATTAGTTCCATTCTATATGAATATACAATTTTGTAATACACATTTATAAAGCCATATGCAGACTACAAGAAAAAATAACTCGGGTGGTGCACTCCGATCAGACAGGCTTTATGGTAGGGAGAGAAGCAAAAGACAACACTATAAGAGCAATACACCTGCTACATTGGATGCAAAATGGACCCAAAAAGATCCCAAGAGTCATTCTGTCAATGGATGCCGAAAAGGCCTTTGACAGAGTGAACTGGGGCTTTATGTTAGAGGTATTAAGGGAAATGGGACTGGGAGAACGGATGATGGGATGGGTAACCGCACTATATACCGGACCAAGAGCACGGGTTAAAGTAAACGGAGCACTATCAGAAGGATTCGAAATAACAAATGGAACAAGACAAGGCTGCCCACTATCCCCCTTACTCTTCTCATTGGTACTAGAGCCTTTCCTGTGCAAAATAAGGGAGAATAGGAGGATAAAAGGAGTAGAAATGGGTATCAAGGAATACAAGGTCTCAGCATACGCTGATGATCTACTGTTCTTCCTGTCAGATCCACAAGAGTCAGTGAGAGAAGTGATGGAGGAGGTGAGGAGATTCGGAAATCTCTCAAATTTTAAGATTAACGTAGAGAAATCAATAATACTACCCATACACTTATCCAAAGACCTGAGATCAAAAATACAAACCAATTACCCATTTAAATGGGAAGAAAAATCACTGTTTTATCTAGGAGTACATATCTCAGCAGAAGTAAAAACAATGTTCGAACAAAACTATAGCCCTCTGCTAGTAAAGATAGAAGAAGACCTGAAAAAATGGAAAGGAAAGATAATAACTTTATTTGGTAGAATAAACACGATAAAAATGAATATAGTGCCCAGGCTTCTATACGTCCTATACACACTACCAATCCCAATACCCCAAATTTTTTTAAAAAAAATACGGAAAATATTCATTGCCTTCATATGGGAAAACGGGAGAGCAAGGCTAGCACATAAGACTCTATGTAGGAATAAGGGAGAAGGAGGGGTAGGCCTACCAGACATCTAAAAGTATTATAGAGCAATGACACTCGTGAGAATCTTGAACTGGTGTCACGATCAGGATAATAAAGCATGGGTGTTGCTGGAAAAGAATTTGGCAGGCAGAGATCTAGCAGGGGCACCATGGATACCAACTAAAGATAGGGGGCTATCGGTATGGACATCACCATTAACGAAGAACACGTTGTCGGTGTGGGACAGTATGAATAAAACAGGAAGATACGCCCCGAAAATATCACCCTTAGCCCCACTGGGTGGGTACCCATGGTTCCCTCCAGGCGAGGAAAAAAGAGCGTTAGGACCCTGGGAAATAGAAGGAAACACAATGAGTCTAAAATATGCCCCGGAAGGGGTAATCCTGTCACAGAGGGAATTAGAACTAAGGTTCGGAAGCACGAGCTGGACGGGCTGGAGGTATAATCAAATGAAACAGTTTTACAAGAAAATAGATAAACAAACTCGATCACAGGATTCCTTAACGGTGTTCGAGAAAATGTGTATAAGTATATTAAAGCCCAACCATTTGTTATCCCAGATGTATAAAATAGTACTCAGTGAGGAAAAAAATACAATACCACACTTTATAAGGGAATGGGAAAGAGAACTAGGGTATAAATTCACGACACTACAAATAAAAAAGGTAATTGAAGCCACCTACTCGTCAACAAGCTCAGCCACACAGGAAATGTCATATAAATTTTTAACCAGATGGCATAGAACCCCTGCCCGATTGGCACAAATATACCCAACCGCAGAGAGCTCCTGTTGGAGAGGATGCGGAGAGAAGGGAACTCACCTCCATATATGGTGGACCTGCCCTGAGATAAAGAAATATTGGTGTGAAATAGCCCCATGGATCAGGAAAATGGAAAAAGGAGGGAATGAGATGAAACCAGAAAACTACCTGTTCCATGGGGCTATGAACACCAAGGCAGTATATAAAGAAAATATGATACAGCATTTACTGAACGCAGCCAAGAAACTAATACCAAGAAATTGGAAACAGATCAAGGTCCCAACACTGGAGGACTGGAAAAGAGAGGTGGATAAAATGCAAGAGGCAGAAAGATGGGTATATAAAACAAGAAATGAACAAGAGAAATATGACGCAATCTGGGAGGGATGGGAAGAACAGGCCAAGGTAATAGAAATTGAAATACAAGCTAGGAAAAACGAAGGGGACTGAAGTAAAAAGACGGGGAGGAGACCACAGCCTGGGTAACCTATTCGGGGAAAGTATAAGCTTGTCTTTTTTGCGATGTGTTTTTAAAAATTAGTAATGTACAAGGTAAAGCTGAATACAAACTTGATGGATGCTTGTTGTGGGGGGAGAGGGGCGCTATCGGCGGCCATGGACCATTGGGTTGTGGAGCAGATTAAAACCTTTTAACCACTTCCCGACCGCCCCCTGTATATATACGTCGGCAGAATGGCACGTACAGGCAGAATCACGTACCTGTACGTGACATTCTTCCGGCGGTTGGGGGGTCCGATCGGACCCCCCTCCGCCGGCGGGGACGGTCGGGATCGCTTCAGGAGCGATCCGGGACGAGGGGACGGCCAGTGGTTTCTGGCCACCCCCTCGCGATCGCTCCTGGCCAATGAAAAGCTTCCCCTTCCTGTCTATTGTATAGACAGGAAGGCGGAAGTGATGTCACGCTCGGTGCGCCGGTCTATGTGACCGGAGACGCCGAGCGGCGAACATGTACAGGTTAGTGCACAACACTACACTGACACCAGTACAGTTAGGCACATATTCCACCCCCCTGTCACCCCCTGATCACCCCCCAGATCACCCCCTCCCCCCCCAGTCACAGTGTCACTAATTGCAGTGATCATTTATTTACTGATCACTGCATTTAGTGTCAGTGTGACTGTAATAACTGTCAGGGCAGTTAGTTTTAGGTCCAAGGTAGCCCCCTACCCCCCCTAATAAAGGTTTAACCCCTTGATTGCCCCCCAGGTAACCCTTTCACCCCCTTTTGCCAGTGTCACTAAGCGATCGTTTTTCTGATCGCTGTATTAGTGTCACTGCTGTCGCTAGGTAACCATTTTTTTTTTTTAGGTAACCGCCATGTTTATATAGGTTCATAAATAGGTTTATAGGTCAGGTACCCCCATATTACAACCTAAATAAAGGTTTTAACCCCCTGATTGCCCCTAGAGTTAACCCTTTCACCAGTGATCACTGTATAACTGTCACTGGTGACGCTGGTTAGCCAGTTAGTTATTTCGTTATTTAGGTTCCCCGTCAGGTTTTTATATAGCGTCAGGTACCCCCATATATTACCTAATAAAGGTTTTAACCCCCTGATTGCCCCTAGTTAACCCTTTCACCCCCTTTTGCCAGTGTCACTAAGCGATCGTTTTTCTGATCGCTGCATTAGTGTCGCTAGGTAACCATTTTTTTTTTTTAGGTAACCGCCATGTTTATATAGGTTCATAAATAGGTTTATAGGTCAGGTACCCCCATATTACAACCTAAATAAAGGTTTTAACCCCCTGATTGCCCCTAGAGTTAACCCTTTCACCAGTGATCACTGTATAACTGTCACTGGTGACGCTGGTTAGCCAGTTAGTTATTTCGTTATTTAGGTTCCCCGTCAGGTTTTTATATAGCGTCAGGTACCCCCATATATTACCTAATAAAGGTTTAACCCCCTGATTGCCCCTAGTTAACCCTTTCACCCCCTTTTGCCAGTGTCACTAAGCGATCGTTTTTCTGATCGCTGCATTAGTGTCGCTAGGTAACCAGTTTTTTTTTGTATTACTGTTACGGGTGACGCTGGTTAGTTAGCTTGTTTTTTATACTGTCAGGGCACCCGCCATTTATTACCCAATAACGGTTTAACCCCCTGATCGCCCGGCGGGTGATATCAATTAGGTTTTAGGGTCAAATAAGGTCTGCGTCGCCCCAGGTTAGTGCCAGTACCGCAAACACCCACGCACAAAGCATACACCTCCCTTAGTGGCACAGTATCTGAACAGATCAATATCTGATCTGATCAGATCTATACTAGCGTCCCAGCAGTTTAGGGTTCCAAAAAAAACCGCATTGTTAGCGGGATCAGCCCAGATACCTGCTAGCACCTGCGTTTTCCCCCCTCCGCCCAGCCCAGCCCACCCAAGTGCAGTATCGATCGATCACTGTCACTTACAAAACACTAAGCACACATAACTGCAGCGTTCGCAGAGTCAGGCCTGATCCCTGCGATCGCTAACAGTTTTTTTGTGGTAGCGTTTTGATTCAGTCGCTTCAGTCAGGAGCTTTTTTACCTGTGAATCTCAAAAAAATAAAAAAAAATAAAATAGTTGTCGTTTTATTGTTCTCTCTCTCACTCTATTCTCTCTCTATTGTTGCTCTTTTTTTACTCCATTCTATTCTGCAATGTTTTATTATGTTTTATCATGTTTTATCATGCTTGCTTTTCAGGTATGTAATTTTGTTTACTGTGTTTTAGTGTTGAGCATTTTTTTGTTTTCAGGTGCGCCATTCAGTTGCAACGCGGATTTATTTATCTTGACAGCAACAGCGTTTGCTCCCACGATACATAAAGCCGCGACTCCAACGCTGTAGGAGGTGATTTCACCACCACAGTTAAAAAAAAGAGCATATATGCCGAAGCATGGGGGCAGCAGGGGGGGGAGGAGCGATTGGCTCCTAATGCCACGTACATACGGTCGAAATTCCGACCGTGTGTACACGGCATAACTTTTGCGGGAGGATGCCCCCATGCATCGGCATATATAAATGGTGCATGTATGCCCATCATTAGAAGTGGGTGGATGAAGGGAGGTATTCTAATGGTGGGCATACCCACCAATCAATCTCTTTTTTTCGTTCAGCCAAGAGGCTGCATGAAAAAAAAAAGATTACAATATATGTCCAGTATGTTGCTGGACTTTGAATGGTTATACCAGAATGATGCCTGCAGGTTTAGGTATCATCTTGGTATCATTCTTTTCAGCCAGTGATCGGCTTTCATGTAAAAGCAATTCTAGCGGGTAATTAGCCTCTAGACTGCTTTTACAAGCAGTGGGAGGGAATGTCCCCCCTCCCGGATATAAACCGCGCCATTGGGAAATTGGGAAAGCATTTTATCACACCAATCTTGGTGTGGTCAGATGCTTTGAGGGCAGAGGAAAGATCTAGGGTCTAATAGACCCCAATTTTTTCAAAAAAAAGAGTACCTGTCACTGCCTATTGCTATCATAGGGGATATTTACATTCCCTGAGATAACAATAAAAATCATAACAAAGAAAAAAAATGGAAGGAACAGTTTAAAAATAAAATAAAAAAGCTAAATAAATAAAAAAAAAAACAAAAAAAAAAAAAAAAAGCACCCCTGCCCCCCCTTCTCTTGCGCAAAGGCGTACACAAGCGTTGGTCTGGCGTCATATGTAAACAGCAATTGCACCATGCATGTGAGGTATCACCGCGAAGGTCAGATCGAGGGCAGTAATTTTAGCAGTAGACCTCCTCCGTGAATCTAATGTGGTATCATGTAAAGGCTTTTAAAGGCTTTTAAAAATGTATGTAGTTTGTCGCCACTGCGTGTTTGTGCGCAATTTTAAAGCATGTCGTGTTTGGTATCCATGTACTCGGCCTAAGATCATATTTTTTATTTCATCAAAAATTTGAGCAATATAGTGTGTTTTAGTGCATTAAAATAAAAAAAAGTGTATTTTTTCCACAAAAAATGCGTTTGAAAAATCGCTGCGCAAATACTGTGTGGAAAAAAAAAATGCAACACCCACCATTTTAATCTGTAGGGCCTTTGCTTTAACATTATATATAGTGTTTGGGGGTTCAACGTAATTTTCTTGCAAAAAAAAAATATGTTTTCATGTAAACAAAAAGTGTCAGAAAGGGCTTTGTCTACAAGTGGTTAGAAGAGTGGGTGACGTGTGACATAGGCTTCTAAATGTTGTGCATAAAATGCCAGGACAGTTCAAACCCCCCCCAAATGACCCCATTTTGGAAAGTAGACACCCCAAGCTATTTGATGAGAGCAATGTTGAGCCCATTAAATATTTTTTTTTTTTGTCCCAAGAGATTGAATAATGAAAAAAAAAAAAATATATATATTTTTTTTTACAAAAAGTTGTCACTAAATGATATATTGCTCAAACATGTCATGGGCATATGTGGAAATACACCCCAAAATACATTCTGTTGCTTCTCCTGAGTACGGGGATACCACATGTGTGGGACTTTTTGGGAGCCTAGCTGCGTACGGAACCCCAAAAACCAATCACCGCCTTCAGGCTTTCTAAGGGTGTAATTTTTTTATTTCACTTCTCACTGCCAATCACAGTTTCGGAGGCCATGGAATGCCCAGATGGCATAAAACCCCCCAAAATGACCCCATTTTGGAAAGTAGACACCCCAAGCTATTTGCTGAGAGGTATTGTGAGTATTTTGCAGATGTCGCTTTTTGTCACAAAGTTTTGAAAATTGAAAAAAGAAAAAAAAAATTTTTTTTTCTTTACTTTCTTCATTTTCAAAAACAAATGAGAGCTGTAAAATACTCACCATGCCTCTCAACAAATAGCTTGGGTGTCTACTTTCCAAAATGGGGTCATTTGGGGGGGTTTTGTGCTATTTTGGCATTTTATGGCCTTCGAAACGGTGATAGGTAGTGAGGAGTGAAATCAAAAATTTGCACCCTTAGAAATCCTGAAGGCGGTGCTTGGGTTTCGGGGCCCCGTACGCGGCTAGGCTCCCAAAAAGTCCCACACATGTGGTATCCCCATACTCAGGAGAAGCAGCAAAATGTATTTTGGGGTGCAATTCCACATATAACTATGGCATGTGTGAGCAATATATCATTTAGTGACAACTTTTTGAAAAAAAAAAAAATCTTTTTTATTTTTGTCTTTATTCAATCACTTGGGACTAAAAAAAAAAATATTCAATGGGCTCAACATGCCTCTCAGCAAATAGCTTGGGGTATCTACTTTCCAAAATGGGGTCATTTGGGGGGGTTTTGTACTTCTCTGCCATTTTAGCACCTCAAGAAATGAAATAGGCAGTCATAAATTAAAAGCGGTGTAAATTCCAGAAAATGTACTCTAGTTTGTAGACGCTATAACTTTTGCGCAAACCAATAAATATACGCTTATTGGCATTTTTTTTACTAAAGACATGTGGCTGAATACATTTTGGCCCAAATGTTTGACTAAAATTGAGTTTATTAGATTTTTTTTATAACAAAAAGTAGAAAATCTCTTTTTTTTTCAAAATTTTCGCTCTTTTTCCGTTTATATCTCAAAAAATAAAAATCACAGAGGCAATCAAATACCATCAAAAGAAAGCTCTATTTGTGGGAAGAAAAGGACGCAAATTTCGTTTGGTTACAAAATTGCATGACCGCGCAATTACCAGTTAAAGTAGTGCAGTGCGAAATTGAAAAAAGACCTCTGGTCCTTTGGCTGCCAAATGGTCCGGGGCTGAAGTGGTTAAAGGTTTTCCTCCTTTTTTTTTTTTTTTTTTTTATTATCTCACAAATATAAGACAAATCACACATGATAAGGTAGACATAAGGAAGGGGTATAAGGAGAAAATAAAATAACACCTAGATGGAGTGGTGTGCAGGGGAAGGAGGGGTGGGAGGAGGGGAGAAGTAATGGGGGGAGGCTGAGAAGGGAAACTTGAGATAGGAACACGGACGGTGGAAATCGGGACATGCACTTTTTTATAAAAAACACTTAGGGAGGAATGAGTCCCCTCCCCCTAATTAAATAAACACACAGGGATACACGTAGGTGTGTGTATATATGTGCTTGTATGTGCAGGCGTATGTGTATGTATGTGCATATATATATATATATATATATGTGTATATGTGTATGTATATATATGCGTGTGTGTGTATGTATGTATGTGTATATGTGTGTGTATATGTATGTATATGTGAGTGTATATGTGTATGTATATGTATATATATGTGTATATATATATATGTATGTGTGTATGTATATGTATATATATATATATGTACTCATCAAGATATTTATCTTATTTTTATTTCTTATTTTATTTATTTTATTTTTTATTTTTTATTTTTTTTCACAACAAATTCAAGAAAAACACATTTGAGTAAGAAAGCACAAGGATGGAGCCCTTACACAGAGGGTGGGAGGAGGGGAAGGTTGAGGGGGATGATGGGAGACTTAGAATCGGTAGGGGAAGACTGCAGGACACACACACTTTCATAAGGAATAATTTTAGACACCTTTATTCGGCAGAGGGGATGACACTAAGGACACGTAGGAAAAAACCAACTCCCAACACTTAGGGGAGAGGTATTACAACACCTGAATTAAAGAACTTGAACTTTTTCAGTCTTTTTTTTTTTTTTCTCCTCTCTCTCTGCCAGCACATCCCTCCGGGGACGGGGGCCGCCGGAAGGGCCAATCTCCAGACCACGGGGGTAATAAATGATGGGACAGACTAATGAAATGTAATCAGCAAAATGTAAATGGTATAAATAAAATTATTAATAAAGACTTAATTATAAAAAATAAATAAAAAATAAAGCCATATGCAAAGCTGTGACTTTGATTTGAAGTCCAAAACGGAATTCACCCAAGCATCTAATTCTATATTTAAATCTACTGGAATGCGTGCTGGTATGAACCATTCATAAGTCATAATACCTATTTGCTCTCCATCACTACATCTAATTATGTGTAATAAAACCAGATTTACAGTGTATGAAGGATGACATGAAACCAACAAGGACCTATATTTCAGGAACAGAAGTCACTTATATTAGGTTGTGAAAATGTATTTTTTCCATTACAAATACTTATTCATTGAACAGATTTATGCTGATTTAAGGCATGTTTGCACTGCCCTCTGAAAAAAGATTAGCTGTAGATATCATTCATAACTGGAGGCTGGGAGGTGATTTGATGCCTCCCTACCACCTGTTTTAACCCTGTAAAGCCTGTACCACCGCACCGCAACTGTGTGTATTGCAGGCGTTTGACTTAAATGGGTCGATTATGGCAGTGCTACTGCGTGCCTTACACGTCAGAGTGCATCATTTTTGCCACACCCATGATGATTTTTTATGTGTACAACCCCCTCCGACCACCATGTTAGATAACGGATGGCAGTGAAACTGCAGTTCATCCAGCTGTTTTTACAGCCCCCTCAATTACAAGTGTAAACAAAACCTTATTGACCAGTGCTGAAAATGCTGCAGATGTATTCATCTGAACTGCTGATATACTGTTAAAAAAAAAGTAAAGTAATAACTGGGTATTCAAAACAATTTTACACTGGATGCATTCATTTGTGGAGATGTATAATTGGTCATCACTGGGGTGTTTCTCACTCTACAGAAAGACTTAGCAGTACCAGTATGCCAGTAATATACAGAAAAAGCTGTAGCGTTCCCATTTAATCACCATATTTAGACGCAGGCACAGGTCCTCATAACATAATTTCCAGCAACTCCCTGGGTTCCTGGACACTCCCAAGAAAAATAGGTTCCTCAACTTCCTTCCCTCAGAAGCTCAGAGAGGTCACATCTGTTAAGGCAGATGTAGTTGTGCAGGTGATCTGCAGGCAGGTGAGCAGTCCTCCACTGTCAGAACTGATGTGCGAGCAGCTGAGATAAAACCTAATAGCATGCCGCTTGTCCAAAAGATCCAGCCACTGGTGGGAGCACCTACCCAATTGCAATCAAAGTATTCCAGTTCCAGTGGGATGGTGCTTTGTCCTTGGTTCTTGGAGCCTTCCAGCTGTTCATCTGTGTTATCATTGCTAACGTGGACTTCAGTGAGATGGATGCTGAGGATAGTTGCAAGTACATATTTTCAACTGTTATAGAGACTGTACTTTGCAGCCGCATATTACTCTGATTGAACCAGAGACAATACTGTGAAAAGTCCATGTTTGTTCAGCCCTTTTAATGTGGAACAAAAAAAATCAACATTAACTGTATTTAAGCTATATGCAACTAGCATTAACCATTTTCTACTTGCTTCCTGGTTTCTGGCCTAGGCCAAAATGATGTCATACATCACATGAGTCTTCATGGGCATTTTTGTCTTTCATCTGGAGAAGGGGAAGAGGGGCTTTCTCAGCTAAGCACACCCTCCTTCCTGCAAACCTCACCTAAGGGCAGATGGATTCCAGGAAGTAAATGCTACATAAATCATCTGCCCTTATGCTAAAAATGCTAGGGGTGTGTTTTCAAAAATGATTTCTCAACAAAATAAAGCATGGAGAGATGGATGGATGGGTGAGCTTGCTTGGAAAATTTAAAAATGAATTACAGTAAATAGTGTTTTCAGTTTGCAGTGTTCAGATACAGTTTATTTTCGCTTAAAATCTGTGTTGTATTATTCTGCAATGTATGCATATTATTTGCAATCTTGAACTTTTTTGCATTATTGCTATTAGCTTTGCACCTGTTTAGTGAATTGCAAGTCACAGTAACTCTCTGTCTGATCCTTAGACCAATTGCCTATTTTGTAAGTTGTATGGCTTTTAAGGAACCTATAGCAAAACAATGCAGGAAAGAGGGCCAGCAGTGACAAAACACTGCTCTGTTAAGAACAATGTAACGCTTTATAAATATGTTAATTAAGGAGCTGAACTCTAGAAGACATGCCCAAAGGCAGGCAGAGGACGAAGTTCTTGTTACTAGTTTTACCTCCCTGCTACTGATCTTTCCCCACAACAGACTTACTACTGTATGCCTTTGTAGACATATGCTGCCTGCTACTGTCTATATTTGTAAATATTTGTGCTACATTCCACAAAATGAGTTATGTAAAGCACTTCCTGTTTCTAGATTGTTGGTCTGAAAACCCCAGAAGGAGAAAGTGAAGAGAGGGAAAGAGTCTGAGGCTGCATGTTCTCTCCATTGTAGAGCTGCTGCTGAATCCAGGCAAAAAGCAGGGATTATTAGGCAAGTGTTTCTATGTTTATGGTTTACTATTGTTGCCTGTGTGTATATATGTTGGAATACATTGTTCATGTATTTTTGTACAACAACTACAGATATATTCTTAAGCCAGTAGATGGCAGTGTTTTTTTAAGTTAGTAGCTGCTCTATGGTAAACTCTATGTCTCTTCTCTGTAAAATAAAATCCATGTTTCCTGTCTGCAGTTAAGCAGCAGATAAACACATGTGGGCTGTGCACTGCCTGTTCTGTAGGGCTAAATACAGAATGTCTAACAGTATATATATATATATATATATATATATATATATATATATATATATATATATATCTTGTAACATGGGGGATCGTTAGCTCTAATGGTAGATGCATTTTTCAGTGGTTCAAGCAAGTCAGGGACTATATTTGAGGACATGGTAGCCCATTTTTATTAAAAAGGTAAATAAAAAGTCTGTAACATAAAGGGTTTCCCATGCAGGGGTTCTTCTCCAGCAAATATGCATAAACAGAAAATGCTAGCCCACCTGGTTCTCTCTTTAGCAGTACCTGTGCTGGTCACACAGACTTACAGGATTCTTCAGTGTGGGCGGCTGTGCTTTAGCACCCACAGCAGCTCTGGCCTTAGTCCTCAGACTACTGCCTCTTGACACACATGCGCTCTGGCTGACACCTGCAGCCTCTGACTCCTAGAGACCTCTTTTCTCTCTTGGGGTAGAGCAGTCTCCAACGGGGAGCCATGAGGTATTCCCATACCTTCATTATAAGGACTATGCTCACCTGAGCACACACCCTGCTGGTCCTCCACAAAACCTGGACACAGGGTTGGAGATTCCGTCCCACCCAAGACACTGTGAAATCTCCAATCTAAAGACCCCCTTGCAGGAATACCAAAACCCAGAGAAAGCTGCGGGAGCAGTTTTCTCCAGTCCACATTTATGCTCTACAATTGAGCCAATGTGCACACCCTGTGTCCTTTAAACTACCAATTTTACCACATGTCGGTAACAACCCATGCAATCCATCCATACAAAGAAAGCAAAACAAATACGTTCAGAAATTAAGTTATGCGTAATAAAATGGAATGATACAGGGAAAAAGTATTGAACACATGAAGAAAGGGAGGTGCAAAAAGGCATGGAAAGCCAAGATATCAGCTGAAATTAGTAATTAGAAAGCAATCCTGCCCCTTATCAGTGCAAATTATTATCAGCTGGTTCAGTCTCAACTGATGGCCTATAAAAAGGTGTCTCATTACCAAGGTGTCAAACAAAAAAACATCTCATGATGGGTAAAAGCAAAGAGCTCTCTCAAGGCCTTGGCAAACTTATTGTTGCAAAACATACTGAGCGCATTGGTTAGAGAAGGTTTCTAAACTTCTGAATGTTCCAGTGAGCACTGTTGGGGCCATAATCCAGAAGTGAAAAGAACATAATTTCACTATAAACCAGCCCCGACCATGTGCTCCTCGCAAGATTTCTGACAGAGGAGTGGAAAGAATTATCAGAAGAGTTGTCCAAGAGCCAAGGGCCACTTGTGGAGAGCTTCAGAAAGACCTGGAATAAGCAGGTACAAATATTTCAAAGGAAGCAATAAGTAATGCACTCAACCGCTATGGCCTGTATGCACACTCACCACACAAGACTCCATTGCTGTAGAAAAAGCATGTTGAAGTTCATTTAAAGTTTGCTGCACAACATTTAGACAAGCTTGTGAAATACTGGCAGAATATAATCTGGTCAGATAAGACCAAAATTGAACTCTTTGGATGCCATAATACACACCATGTTTGGAGGTCAAATGGCACTGCACATCAACCCAAAAATACCATACCAACCATGATGTTTGGAGGTGGGAACATCATGGTGCTGTTTTTCAGCAGACGTTACTGGCAAACTTCATGTTATTGAAGGAAGGATGAATGGAAAAATGTACCAAGACATTATTGATAAAAATCTGCTGCCATCTACCAGGATAATGAAGATGAAACAAGGGTAGGCATTTCAGCAAGGCAGTGATCCCAAACACAAAGTCAAGTAAACTCTCAATTGGTTTCAAAGTAAGAAAATAAAGCTGCTAGAATGCCCCAGCCAATCACCTGACTTGAATCCAATAGAATATCTGTGGAAAGAACTAAAGATCAGAGTTCATAGAAGAGGCCCACGAAACCCTCAAAATGCGAAGACTGTTTGTGTGGAAGAATGGGCCAAAATCACACCTGAGCAATGCATGTGACTAGTTTCTTCATACAGGAGGCGTCTTGAACCTCCTTACCAAAAAAAAAATATTTTGTACAAAGTATACATTTTAGTTAGCGCGTTCAATACTTTTTCCCTGTGTTATTCCATTTTTTTTACACATAGCTTTATGAACTTGTTTTTTGTTGAAGTTTTGGTTTCTTTGTATGCATGGATTGCATGGGTTATTACCAACATGTGGTGAAAATGTCATGTCACTAGCACCTTTAGAAATATATTTTCCTAGAAAAATGGTGATGTGTTCAATACTTATTTTACTGGCTGTATATACATGTGTACATGTAGAATGATGACAGAAATATACATGTACCCTTGATGTTATTGTACATGCACTACACCAAATAACTAAGTATGTGTGCGTGTGTTTGTGTAGTGATTACCTTAATGTATGTTAGTAGGTGAGCCTGTTCATGGCAATAGAGTTTATACGCAGCTATTTTTATTATATTTATGTCCCTTCTGGTCTGGGGTTCTATAGCTAGTTTCAGCTTAGGGCTCAATAACCAGCAGTTCCAGGGCCACACCACAGTTTCTGCTGGTGAGAATCTGCATTCCAGGCAGACTGAACAATGGTTGGAGGATATCCCTATCATCAATCACCGCTGATCTTGTCTTCAGGTCTCCGAAACAAAGACGGATGCCACATCATGATCTTTCTCAGGGGCCCCTGCAACTGAGCTTTGCTGCAACAGTCATCTAGAATTATCTATATTAACTGCTTAAGGACCGCCTCACGCCAATATACATTGGCAGAATGGCACGGCGGGGCACAATCACGTACCTGTACGTGTCTACTTAAGAGCCCAGCCCCGGGTTGCGCGCGCAATCTACTATCTGTACTACTATCTACAACCTCCTTGCCAAAAGTGCAGGAAACTATTGTAGAATAAACAACGGTTACTGACAAGACTGTATGAAAAATGGTATTTATGTATTTCTCTATCTATCTATCTATACATGTATGTAAATACTATAATTATTTTTATATATATTTTATATATTTTCCACAAACATTTTTTTTTATTATTGTAATTCGCAGCTTATATCTGTGAATGCATTTTTCACAAACATTGTTTTTATAATTCACAGCTTACATTTGCGAATTAAGTCTATTAGCAGTGTCATTTTAGCATAAACCACTTTTTGTGTACCAGCATGGCTACCCTTCTCTTCAGTGTCTGGAATAATACATTCAATTCGATTTTCTGTAAAAATAAAACAGCTAGATTATTTTAAAATAGATGGAAATATTTAAATAGAATTCACACAGTGCTCTTAGCAGAGATCATTGTCAAAGTGTACGAACGCTACAGAGAGAGCAACATGTTGCATGTATGTACTGGCACTGCTGCAATCTGGGTTCCCTGTCATGTAGAAACAACTTTCTTTTCCTGTTGGGCTCATTTTTTTGGTATAAAATACAAAACAAAATGAATGAAGGAAATACTGTAGGAAGTTACATGACATTTGAGAACTGCCAAGAGGCCAGTGTTTGCCTGCATACAATTACAGGAAAACATTGCTACTTTTACAGCGGAGCTTAATCGTGCATGCATAACGTGAATGAAGAAATAAAATCTATGTATTGTCAGAGCTAAACAAATACACTTTAAAAGAAATGGTTCATCCATGAATGTAAAATGAAGCACTATTAAATGTTCAGTATTTATTGGTCCTTAAAACTCAACTCCTAACATGATTACTTTCACAGGTTCCAGCAGGCAAACATTTTTGTTCCATGGGAGGACCTTGATGTCCTGCAGACATTCAGTACTTTTAGTTCTTCTGTAAATCAGTTAGTTTACATGCTGGAGGGTGTGCAGCTCCAGCTGTACTTTCTGGCTACCCTGGATGCATGTGCCATTCACAAAATGGTGTCTGGGGTCATGTATTTTGTGAATGGTAAGAAAGTGGGGAATAAGTGTTCTAAGATACCTGAAATCCTACATCTGGAATTGCCAGGAAGTAAAGTGGGAGCTATACTTCCTCCAGCATGTAAACCAGTGGTTCTCAACTCCTGTCCTCGGGACCCACTAACAGGCCAGATTTTAATGGGGTTGTAAAGGTTTACCTCCTCTGTGCAAGGGTTTTGCACAGAGTGGCTCTGATCCTCTTCTTCTGGAGTCCCCCAGTGACGCTCCTGGCTCCTCCTCTTCTCAAGTGCTCCCACTGAGAGACACTTTCCATGGGGGCACTGGTGCAGGCTCGCGTCCATTGACACAGACAGCACTCGGTCTTGCCCCCATGCTTCCATATCACTGGATTTGATTGACAGCAGCAGGAGCCAATGGCTCCCGCTGCTATCAATCTATCCAATGAGGACCCGAGGCAGTGACTGGAGCTGCTGTGCTCATACCTATCGCTGGAAAGATCAGGTTCAGATAAATAAAATGGGGGCTCTGGGGGGCTGCTGCACTACAGAAGGGTTTTCACCTTAATGCATAGAATGCATGTTAGTGGGTCCCGAGGACAGGAGTTGAGAACCACTGTCATTGTAAACTAACTAATTTCCAGAAGATAGAGCTATGCCTGCATGAAAGTAAGGTCCTCCCAAGGATTGTTTACATGTTGGAAATCTGTAAAGATAATCATTCCTCCAGTTGAACTTTAAGGGGAACCGATAGTCCATTTATGCATTACATACTATATTTACTGTATATTATTTTACTATTTAGCTTAATGTCATTTTATGGTGACTTTTTGTTTTACTTGCCTGAGATGCCATACAGTTGATTTGCTAAAGGAGTTGAGAACCTTCACACAATATATTGTTTGGATTTATAATTTTTATTATCCAGTCATGTGCCGGTGAAATTAGTAAACAAGAATTCGTTTTTCACTTGATTATTCACGCAATTTAGTGTGTGAAGATTCTCAACTCCATTAACCACTTCAGCCCCAGAGAATTGCGCGGTCGTGCAACGTTGTACCCGAACAAAATTGACGTCCTTTTTTTACCACAAATAGAGCTTTCTTTTGGTGGTATTTGATCATCTCTGCAGTTTTTATTTTTTACTGACTGCACCATTATGGCGGACACATCAGACATTTTTTACACTTTTTGGGGACCACTGTCATTTATTCAGCGATCAGTGCTATAAAAATGCATTGATTACTGTGTAAATGACACTGGCAGTGAAGGGGTTAACCACTAGGGGCAGTGAAGGGGTTAAGTGTGTCCTAGGGAGTGATTCTAACTGTGAGGGGGCTGGGCTTGAATACACAAGACAGTGATTGCTGCTCTCGATGACAGAGAGCAGTAGATCACTGTCCTGTCAACTAGGCAGAACGGGGAATGCTTTGTTTACAAAAGCATCTCCCTGTTCTTCCTCTCCGTGACACGATAAATGTACATGCGGCGGTCAGCAAGCGGTTAATAAATAAACCTTCATATATCAATTATTGTGAATAAGCTGGTTTTGACTCTGAAATTTAGGTTCTGCTTGTTTTTGAAGCTGGATGTTTTTGGCGTTGATCCAGGAGTAGGCCTATACTTTCAGGCTACTTTCACATGTAGCAGAGTCTGCTCCAATCAACAAGGGACCAGTGAGCTAATCCTCTGCTGATCAGAGATGAATGGAATGGATGTCACATCTGTGCCCATCCAGTGTATGACCAGCAGACAAGGGCAGACCCCTGTCAGCTGTATGGGTGGCTGAATGTACAGTGCCTTGAAAAGTGTCTTTTAGTTAGGAGTATCAGAGTAAAGGGGGCTGAATACAAATGCACGCCACACTTTTCAGAATATTTATTTGTAAAAAAAATTGAAAACCATTCATCATTTTCCTTTTAATTCACAATTATGTGTAATTTTGGTTGTAAAATTACAAAATGTGGAAAATGTCTAGGGGTATGAATACTTTTTCAAGGCGCTGAAAATGGACTCTGCTGTCCATTTACATTTGGCTACCTCCTATCCAGTCTGCAAAAACAGAAGAGGACTCTGTTTTTTTCCACACCAGGAAAGACCTCGTAGGTAGGCGGGTGTAAATGGACACAAGTCCATTTACATCCACCTGTCCATAGGGCTTTATGGACCTTCCATTTAGGAATACTGAAAAACTGACAGGTGGACCTGATTAGATTTCCCGTGTGAAGGGGGCTTTAGAGATCACAAGGCAAATATTTGAAAGGGTCAATGGGTAGGATTTAAGATAACCTTAGCTTGTAGATGAAACTTGGGGCTAGGTTAGTTTAGGATTAGGGTTTAGGGGTTAAAATTCAGGGTTATATGAATTAGGGTTAGGTAAAGGGTTATGTTTAGGGTTAACATGTTGGTGAAAGTGTTACATTTTACTGCTCAGGTTAAGTGTTAAAAACTAACTTTAATTGCCAGGTTTGGATGAAGTTAAGGTTTACGTGTTAGCGGGGAGTTTAATTGTTTAATTTTTTTAGTGTTAACATGTGGCTTCATTGCGTAGTCTCTACAAGTTGAAAATTTAGCTGACAAACATTACTTCAGTAAAACGGTTCAAAACACAGCTACTTGTTATCATCATAAGCAGCATCCCCAGGAACTCAGGGAGCTGTGGGGAACGGAGTTAAAGGGGTAAGCATCTGAGCATGGTAAGTAAGTGGGCAGAAATTCTACCTTTGCAGGGTGCTGTTTTTTTACTTTTTTTTTTATATAGTGAACAGGTGGTTTTAAATCAGCAGCACAGAGATTTCATCTCCAGTGCACCATTAGCCTTATACAGAATTTTCCAATTCCCCATTGGCCAACCAGGGTGCCTTTGGCCAATCATGGCTCAGGGGGGACTAAGTCCACGGCCCACACGATATAAGGCTGCTTACATAGTGGTTGTGTATAGCGTATGACTGTGGACAGAGATAGATTGAGCTAGATTAGGCCGGCAGGTTAGTTAGTTAGTGGCAGTGTAGTCTAGTATATATATATATATATATATATATATATATATATATATATATATACACACATTGTATTTAGTGTAGACTAGGTATTCAGTGTAAACTCTACATTCAGTCAGTGCAGGCAATGTAGTATATATAACACAGTGCATTGGAGGGGTTATGGGGAACCACACGCCAAAATGTAGAAAAAATGGCGTGGGGTCCCCCAAAATCCATACCAGACCCTTATCTGAGAAAGCAGCCATGGCAGGTCAGAAAAGGGGGGACGAGCGAGCACCCCCTCCTGACCCATACCAGGCTGCTTGCCCTCAACATGGGGAGGGTGCTTTGGGATCCCCCAAAGCTCCTTATCCCCATGTTGATGGGGACAAGGTCCTCATCCCCACAACCCTTGTCCGGTGGATGTGGGTGTCTGCGGGCAGAGGATTATCAAAATCTGAAAGCCCCCTTTAACAAGGGGGACCCCAGATCCAGCCCCCCCATAGTTGAATGGGTAGGGGTACATTGTAGGGGTACATTGTACCCCTACCCATTCACTAAAAACGACAGGAGACTGTTTAATGAAGGAATTGTCAAAAACTAAGTGTCCCACAATGTCCATACATCTTGAATCACGCGCCCGGACCCGAAAAATATATATTTTTAAAAAAAAACTCTGTCTCGATGGGAGGCGTCCCACTGATTGCTGTCTCTTGGCTGTGACAACTGTTATATAGGCAAGGGCAGGTCCAACCAGTGACATAACCGGGTGACAGCGCCCCTTCTGACATCATGTGAGGGGGCAGGGTCATCCGTTTACATCGCCGGGTGACCCCGAGCTTGCCTATATAACAGTGGTCACAGCCAAGAGACAGCAGGTGGTGGGACGCCTCCCATCGAGGCAGAGCTTCTCTTTCAATTTTTTGGGTCCAGGCACTGTGATTGAAGATGGACGGACATTGCGGGACACTTTTTTTTAAATAAAGGAATTGTCAAAAACTGTCTCCTGTCCTTTTTTACTTTTTTTTACTTTTTTTGGTGAATTGGTAGGGGTACAATGTCCATAACCACCGGGCAAGGGTTATGGGGATGAGGCCCTTGTCACCATCAACATGGGGACAAGGTGCTTTGGGAGGGCACCCCAAAGCACCCTTTCCCATGTTGAGGGCAAGCGGCCTGGTATGGTTCAGGAGAGGGGGTGCTCGCTCGTCCCCCCTTTCCTGGCCTGCCATGGCTGCTTGCTCGGATAAGGGTCTGGTATGGATTTTGGGGGGACCCCATGCCATTTTTTTTATTTTGGCATGGAGTTCCCCTTAAAATCCATACCAGACTCAAAGTGCCTGGTATGGATTTTGGGGGGACCCCTCGCTGTTTTTTTTTAACATTTTGGTGTGGAGTTCCCCTTAATATCCATACCAGACCCGAAGGGCCTGGTATCAACTTGAGGGGGAACCCACGCCGATTTTTTCCTAAATTTTTTTAATCTATATTGCCGGGATCCCGCAATACATTACAACCGCAAGTGATTTTAGATGAAATTTTTTCCTTTAGAAATGTCATTTTTGCTGCGGCACAGTAAAACACATGAGACAGATGCACTACTTTACAGGCAGATTAGGCAGACAGCCTCAAACTAGGAAGTGCTATTGCAGCCGTAGGCTTCTTTTAACCCTTTGAATGCCATGACACATGTCAATGGCGACACAAAATTTGAAGTCAGCGTAACATATACTGTATTTGTGGCATCACAGAGGCAGAGCTTTTTCCAAGACACATTATATATGCACACAGGCATTTCTGCTGGAAGTGCACTTTATAGTGCACTCTCAGTTCAGAGACTGAGCTGTCACTGACAGCTTCTAGCCTCATCCTAAAGATCAATAAGCTGGCGGACCTGCTTTTGATAACATGATCACTGGGATAGCCTGCAATTGGCTATAATTGCCCCCTGTACTCTCTTTCTTCTCTGAATGGACAAAAAGATACATTGTTTCTTTTTCTCTCAGTCAGAAAAGAATAATGTAAACAAAATCAATACATCTGTTTTTCTTTAACCACTTCAGCTATGGAAGGTTTTACCCACTTTCTGACCAAGCCATTTTTTTTGCGATACGGCACTGCATTGTTTAACTGACAATTGCGCGGTCATGCAACGCTGTACCCAAATACAATTGATGTCCTTTTTTCCCCACAAATAGAGATTTCTTTTGGTGGTATTTGATCACCTCTGCGGTTTTTATTTTTTGTGCCATAAACAAAAAAAGACCAACAATTTTGAATAAAAAACAATATTTTTTACTTTCTGCTATAAAACATGCCCAATTAAAAAAAAAAAATCAAATTTCTTCATCAGTTTAGGCCAATATGTATTTTGCTACATGTTTTTGTTAAAAAAAAATCCCAATAAGCGTATATATTGATTGGCTTGCGCAAAAGTTATAGCGTCTACAAACTATGGGATATATTTAGGGACTTTTTATTTATTTATTTTATTTCAATATTTCTATATTAAAGTTTTCACAAATTGTGAAAAGTGTACATTTGTTACAAGAATTCAGATGTTCCGACTGGAGCAAAGTATACAATAGATAAGGAAGTTCAGGTCCATTATTATTAACTAGTCTTAGACTTTTTATTTTTTTTATTGTTTTTACTAGTAATGGCAGCGATCAGTGATTTTTAGCGGGGCTGCGACATTATGGCGCACAAATTGACACTTTTTGGGGACCAGTGACACCAATACTGTGATCAGTGCTAAAAAAAAATGCACTATCACAGTATAAATGACACTGGCAGGGAAGGGGTTGACAGCAGGGGTGATCAAAGGGTTAAGTGTGTCCTCGGAAGGTGTTTTATAACTGTGTGGTGGACAGATACACTGGAAGAAAAGAGAGATTGGCTTAGCTGAAACACAAGATCTCTCTTTTGCTCCCTGACAGATCAGTAGTTTGCCTTGTTTACATAGGCACACCGCTGCTCTGTCTCTCCACATAACGATCGGTGGGTCGCGGCGGTCATCGCAGCCGCCGGACCCGCTGATTGGCTCTGGCGGGATCGGTGCTCCAGTGGCACACACCGCGTGCACAAAATCACATACAGGTATGGGATTTTGCACAGCTGGGCCACCCTACTGCAGTATATAGGCGGTGGGCGGTCCGGAAGCGGTTGACCACTTAATGACCAGGCCATTTTTTGCGATACGGCACTGTGTTACTTTAACTGACAATTTCGAGGTCATGCGACACTGTACTCAAATAATGTCCTTTTTTTCTCACAAATAGAGCTCTCCTTTGGTGGCATTTGACCACCTCTGCAGGTTTTTATTTTTTGCACTATAGACAAAAAAAGAGCAACAATTATGAAAAAAAAAAAAAATATTTTTTACTTTCTGCTATAAAACAAACATAATAAAAAAAAATAAAAAAATCTAATTTCTTTATCAATTTAGGCCAATATGTATTCTGCTACACATTTTTGGTAAATAAGCGTATATTGATTGGTTTGCGCAAAAGTTTAAGCATCTACAAACTATGGGATAGATTAATGCAATTTTTTATTTTTTTTACTAGTAATGGTGGCGATCAGCAATTTTTAGTGGGACTGCGACATTGTGGTGAACAAATCTGACACTAAGGGACACTTTTTGGGGACCAGTGCCACTAATACAGTGATCAGTGCTAAAAAAATCACTGTCATTGTACTAATAACACTGTCAGGGAAGGGGTTAACATCAGGGGCGATCAAAGGGTTAAATGTGTTCCCTGGGAGTGCTAGCTAACTGTGTGGGGGATGCTCTGACTGGGTAAAGACAGAGAACAAAAGGGTGAACCGCTCCAGGTGGTGTACTGAAGAAAACGCCCTCCTCAAAGTGGAAGCCAGGTGCAGGCTCAGCACGATCAACATTGAAAAAATGGATTCTGGACAGCTCCACTCTGATAAAAGCCTTTATTGTAATGAATAATCAACGTTTATGTGACAACAGAAGGAGGACAAACATTTGACGTGTTTCACAACATCATTGTTGCCTAGTCATATCTCTAGGTAAAGACAGAGATCTGTGTTCTTGCTTAACAGAAACAGAAGATCTCTATCTTCTCTCCTGGCAGAACGACGATCTGCCTTGTTTACACAGGCAGATCGGTGTTCTGCCTCGCTCACTAACGATCGCGGGTCATGGGCGAACATCGGGCATGCTGGACTCGCTGATTGGCTTCCTCTCTGTCCAACCAGCGTGCGATTGGGTCTCAGGAAACGCACACTCCCCTAGAGGTTGTTGCACAAAATGATGTACAGGTATGTGATTTTGTGCAATATAGCCAATTTGCCGCGATACAAGTACGTTATGCGGTCAGCAAGTGGTTAAAAAAAGGTAAAATACTTTAATCAGGGCTTGATCTTGGTTAGTGTCAGGGTCAAGTTCACTGTCAGGTCAAAGGTCATGGTCACAGTTAAGGGTCATGGTCCAAAAAGTTTTTTTAAGATTTCGTTTAGTGTTTAGGTAGGATAAAAAAGGAAAATGTGCACCATTGTCTATTGGTCCTACTACATTTTACAAAAAATGTATAATGTACACATTTGGTATTGCTACTAATGTCAGGAGTAGGAGAATTGATTTTCTTTTTCTTTTTGTGATGAGTCATAGAATTGGCAGGAAATACAGAACATTTTTTTTACTATTTTGGGCCAGTTTTCGTTTGATAATAAAAAATCTGAAGATATCCATTAATATTTACCATCCTGAAAAAAAAAAGTACCTGGATACACTAAGTAGTTGTGATGATTTGTATAGTGTTACTAACACATTCCAAAACTATATTCAGGCATTACGATTTGTTTTACCTTCAAGCATTAAGGGGTCATAGCCTTCATTGTTGGCAGTAAAACAATATAAGCATGTGATATTTAATATAATTTTTAAAATATCATATTTAAAATATTACATGTGAATAAAAATGGATCTGAACCGGAAGTCAAATGATACGGAATAATACTAAATTGTATTATGTATGTAACATAAATTCATAAAATTCATCAAGAAAGAGGTGACGTGCTTGCAGTAGTCCTAACAGTCTCAAGATGTTTACATCTACTTTAGGGTCAAGTGGTGTCTTCTGTTCAAATCTAGAAAGAACAAAGTAGTAAACCTCATGTATAATTTGCGCCTTGTGCTTTGCACATTACCTTACCCTCTTGTAGTAATGCCTTAAGCACCTAATCTAAACAGTAACTCGCTTTAAATATATATCTTCTATGGCTCAGTTGACGTCATTTACTTTGTATAAAGGAGGGTTTTGTGAAACATACATCTTCCATTTTTCCTGCAGCTTATTTCCATTTACTTCTGCTTTCTTTGCTCACCTTACTATGTTATAAATGAATGGTTTAGTTCTTTTTTTTTTTTTTTCAAACAAGCCTTTTCTGTCAGCATTAATGATAATTTAGTTAGGAAAGGGACATGGAAGAATTCCACATGGTTGCCATATTGCCTGGGTATCTGTTTCTCATTGATGATTTGTTCTTGGTGATGTCAACTCTTAGTGGACATGTGATACAGCTCTAGGAAAAACAGCCTGATTTGGAGACATGGCTTTCGAAAGACTCTTGTCTCTGGTGAGATTGATGATGAAAATAAAACTTACCACCACAGTCTCTGAATGGAAATATAAGATAAACATCACGAAGCAACCCTTAACCCAGCTAATTTAACTAAATTTAACAAAACATTTAAAAATTGATTTGAACAAAAAATTGAACTGTTGTAAAAAGAAGTGCCTAGAGACATGTCCAAGTTATATACAACTTTTACAGTGTCCAGAGATAAAACTGGAGGTAGCAAGCAAAAGAGAAAGGCGTATTGTATTTGGCATGTGCAGCTGCAAACTGGAATGTCCTCCACAATTAAGATCATAAGCCCTTTTCTAAAGAAAACCAGAAGGACAGATCAAGTAAGTTGTTTATTTTCCATTGGCCACCACATGACTACTGAATTTTCTGTGATTGAACTCTGAACTTCTTTGCAACCCTGACTTGCGTCCTCTGGTGATGTGCTGTCATTTGATAGTTTTTGCTTTTAGGGTCTGTCAAAGTCAATGTAAAACCATTAGATATTGCATTACGATCTTTTTAAGAGATGTTACAAGGTAATACAAGTTACACCATACTGTATTAGACTGACTTCCTTAAGTAACTTGACAGCCTAAAAAAAAATCACTTATTTATGCAGTGTGTACTCCTATTAATTAGACGTTCTTTTTTTTTTTTTCCGGGTCATTTGATATGATCGCAATTCGTAAAAATTAGAAAAATTGTAAATTGGAAAATCCGAAAATAAGAAAGAAAATCAGAAAATTCTAAAGAATAACTAACTAACTAATAATAACTAACTATTCAATTATAGGTATTGGAATTTCCTTTCAGATTTGGCTGTTAGTGAATGTAACAAATACGAATTTATCGGAAGTTACAAATTATCCAAAATAACCAATGCTGCATCAAAAGAAATGGAACAAAACAAATTAATAATAATAATATTAATACATTTTTTATTATTATTATTGTTATTTATTACTATTAATTTGTTATGTTCCATTCGTTTAGATACGGGATTCGTTATTTCAGGTAATTCCTAACTTTGGATGAATTCATATTTGTTACATTCACTAACAGCCAAATTTGAAAGGAAATTCCAATACCTATAATTTAATAGTTATTAATAGTTAAGTTATTATTAGTTAGTTATTATTTCAGATTTTCAAATTTTCGGGTTTTCGGATTTTCTAATTTACGAATTTACGATTTTTTGAATTTACGAATATTCCGATATTAGAATTCTGAAAATTTCGCTCAATGGGTTTTCGTTAATGCAGAGATTTCCAAATTAACTAATTTGTCGAAATTCGTTAAAAAAATAATTCGGAACTAAACTAATTGCACATGTCTACTATTAATTGCTATTAATGATTTATAGATGTCACCCATGATCAGAACCTTGTTACATTGGCAATTCCATAAAAGGAATTTAAGGCAAGTCTTCCAATAGAGACATTTGTTGCAGTGACAACTGCCTAAGACATGATTTCCCACACTTGAAAAAGACTTCCTTTCATTTTCTGTTGTGTCCTGTCTGTGACAGGAAGTGAAGGAACATCTTTCCAATGGGACACATACAGTTGTGCTCATAAGTTTACATACCCTGGCAGAATGTTAGCAGATTGGTCTGGCAGGAACCCCATGCTGATTACCACTAATGATATTCTTCTCTTCAGTAAAACTTTGGATGTAGTCCCTAATCATCCTCTCCAATAATTTACCCACTACTGATGTTAGGCTGACTGGCCTATAATTCCCAGGAATATGTCTCTGTCCTTTTTTGAATATTGGTACCACATTGGCTTTTCTTCAATCAGCTGGTACCAATCCTGTCATTATGCTGTCCACAGAGATGCAAAGGGGGCAATACACGGTATTAAGAACTGGGGTATGTAAACTATTGATCAGGGTCATTTGGTTAGTTTCTGTTGTCATTATGATTTAAAAAGAGTAAACACAGTTGTTTGATAATAAATGGCTTCAGCCAAACACTAACCACGAGGGAAAGAAATGTTTTTGTGTTATCATTCATATTCTCTGAAAAATTGCTAAGAAATCATAAATTCTGCCATGTACACTTATGAACCCCTGTATGGCAGTAGAATGCTCCCTACTCTATCTAAAAACTAAAAAAGGTTGTGACTTTAGATATACTGTAAAAGGCGAAAATCATACAATGTCGTGGCTTTTTCAGACTCAACTGATCATCACAGCAAGCTTTGTAAAAGTTTGTTATAAATATAGATATAAAATATCAAACAATTTACAATCAATGAACTTTAATTAAAGCTGAAGTTTAGCTATAAATTGTTTGCAGCCTCCACAGCTTTAGTGACCTAATTTACAGTACATATGGAAAAGTATGTCACACACCATTAAGGCAGCTGGATCCTGTAGAAATCTTCACTGCAGGGATGCCCCATCCTCTTCCTGGCTTTGAAGCTTTAGCATGCATGGGGTTAAAAGCTTCAGGTCTCTGGGTTGAATTCAATAGACAAAGTTCCTGATGGGGATCCACCCTCTCCTCCCTCCTCTTCTATGGAGAACATTTCTTTAATTGTTTTCAATGCATGTAACATGATCTGTCAATGGGGGAAGAATTCTGTGACTCATCAGAAATAATCCTGTTCCTCGTTATCCCTAAACCTACCCGGAGGCTGGGGTGTCATGTGATATATTTAAAGTACAGTTATCGCATAGAGCAGAGCTAGTTAGTCAGCAGTTTTTTTCAGTTTCCTGACTTTGGTCTCTATCTATCCTCTGCATTGACAGAGTTAAAATGACAGGTGCCCTCAACCCTGGTCATAAAACCATGGTCATAAAAAAAATGTGTTTACAATATGGAGAGTAAGTAAACAGTGCTTCCCTTTTGACTTTAGACCCATAAATGGGTTTATGTAATGGGTTTTCTAATTGTAAGATTCTTTACACACAGGTATATTACCAACACACATCCAGAGACAGCTTTAACTACTTCAATACAGGAAACTTTCACTTTCTTCCTACCCTGGCCAATTTTTAGCTTTCAGTGCTGTCGCCTTTTGAATGACAAAGTTTATAAATTTTTCCTCCACAAATAGAGCTTTCTTTTGGTGGTATTTGATCACCACTGGGTTTTAGATTTTTTACTAAACAATTAAAAAAAAGACTGAAAATGTTAAAAAAAAAAGAAAAGGTTTTCTTTTATTGTTATAAAATGTTGTAAATAAGTATGTTTTCAACTTCACTGACGAGCACTGATAAAGATGCACTGAGGGGCACTGATGAGATGGCACTGATAAGGTGGCACTGATGAGGTGGAACTGATGAAGTGGCACTGATGGGCACTGATGATGAGGCACTAATATGCACTGATAGGAAGCACTGATATGCAGCACTGATGGGCACTGATAGATGGCATTGATATGCAGCACTGATGGGCACTGATAGGTGGCACTGATGGGCACTAATAGGCCACACTGATGGGCACTTATAAGTGACACTGATGGGCACTTATAGGCGGCACTGATGGGCACTAATGGGTGGTACTGATGGGCACTGATAGATGGCACTGATGGGCAGCACTGATGAGGAGCCACTGACAGGCATTACTGATGGGTACTGATTGGCACCCCTAATGGGCACTGATTGGTATCTTTAATGGCCACTGATTGGCATCCCTGGTTGGCATCCCTGGTGAGCATGGGTTGGCATCCCTAGTGGGCTCTAGTGGGCATCCTTGATGGGTCTGTGCTGATAATTAATGCGCTGATTATCAGCGCAGACCCCCCTGTCAGGAGAGCCGCTGATTGTCTCTCCTCTAAGCGCGAATAGAGGAAAAGCCGATAAATGGCACTTCTTGGTTACGATGTGACCAGCTGTGATTGGACACAGCTAATTACATGGTAAAGAGCCTACGTCATGGGCTCGTTACCAAGGTCGGAGATGCGCTGTGTCAGAGCGACACACAGCACCGCCGATCGCCTCTCTGTGTGCCCTCTGCGCAATTGGCTTATACTGCTGGACGTCATATGATCCCCTGTCAGGATAACACAACCACCCTGTGGCCGTCATTTTGTATACGGCGAAGTGATTAAAGTAGTCTTGTTTTGCAGATTTGCTCATAGCGGAGAAGGGCTTAGTTTTAGATTGGTGCAAACAAGAAGCTTGCCAATAATGTTTCTAATTCCATATTGTATGCCAAATAGTTTTTGTCATATAGAGGTTGATTTACTAAAATTGGAGAATCTGGTGCAGCTGTGTAGCCAATCAGCTTCTAACTTCAGTTTTATCAATTAAGCTTTGACAATAAAGCCTGGAAGCTGATTGGTTTCTATTCAGAGCTTCAGCAGATTTAGTATTCTCCAGTTTTAGTAAATAACCCCCATAGTGTGCATAGGCTTATAATCATAAAGAAAAATTGGGAAAATTGAGTTTGTTAGCCATTTTTAATAAAAAATATAGTGTACATGGTAGCTCTTTCATAATTATGTTTTTTGGGTAATATGAAAAATATACTAGATTGGTTACTAAGGGAAGATTAGGTTTTCCAATACTTTCAACAACACAATCCACTCTACTGTTTGCTTAACCACTTCCCGACCGGCGCACACAGATGTATGTCGGCAGAATGGCACGGACAGGCATAAGGGCGTACAGGTACGTCCCTTTGAATATGTCGCTGTGCCATCGCGTGCGTGCCGCCGCAGGGATACCCACGATCGTCTCATGGAGAGGACGAACGGGGAGATAAGGAAGTAAACAGCATCTCCGCCTTCTGCCTAGCAACAAGTGACACTGATCTCTGCTCCCTGTGATTGGAGCAGAGATCAGTGATCACTAACACACAGCCACGCCCCTCACAGTTAGTAACACACCCCTAGGACACACTTAACCCCTACACTGCCACCCCTGGTTAACCCCTTCACTGGCAGTGTCATTTACACAGGAATCAGTGCATTTGTATAGCACTGATTGCTGTATAAATGACGATGGTCCCAAAAATGTGTCAAAAATGTCTGATGTGTTCGCCATAATGTTGCAGTCACAATAAAAATCACTGATCTCTGCCATTACTAGTAAAAAAAAAATATTAATAAAAATGCCATAAAACTATCCCCTATTTTATAAACGCTATAACTTTTGCACAAACCAATCAATAATCGTATCGGTCTAAACTGAGGAAAACATTTATTTTTTTATATATTTTTGGAGGATATTTATTATAACAAAAAGTAAAAAATAATGTGTTATTTTCAAAATTGTCGCCATTTTTTTGTTTATAGCGCAAAAAATAAAAACCGCAGAGGTGATCAAATACCACCAAAAGAAATCTCTATTTGTGGGAAAAAAAGGACGTTAATTTTGTTTGGGATCCACGTCGCAAGACCGCGCAATTGTCAGTTAAAGCGACGCAGTGCAGAATCACAAAAAGTGCTCTGGTCTTAAGCCAGCAAAATGGTCCGGTCTGAAAGTGGTTAAAGCTGTTGAGATAGGACATCTACCACACATGAGTGTTATAAGGTTCTGGCTGGAGTTAAAGACAGCAGCGGTGGTCACAGCGAGGTGGAGGTGGAGGCGGGACACCAGGAGCAACTGCGATCGCGGATAGGCCAGCCCCGCCGTGATCTCGGATAGGCCAGCCCCACCGTGATCTCGGATAGGCCAGGCCCGCCGCTATCACGGATAGGCCATCCTGGCCGCAATCATGGATAGGCCAGCCGCGGCTGCCGCATGACACCATTTGCCAAATCACAGGACGCCGGCAGCTCAGGGCCACAGGAAGTAAATATTAGGGGGGACACAGACTGCCTGGCGCCCCCCCTTCCTACAATAAATTGCTCCGCCCAGGGCATCCGACCCTCCTGCCCACCCCTAGTACCGACCCTGATGCCACGTGTCATTCGCCACCATCACCTGCTGCCAGATCCAGATGCAATGTGTCACTTATCACTGTCACCTGCTGTCAGGAGTCATTTGCCACTTTCACCTGCTGCCAGATGCCACGTGTCATTTGCCACCATCACCTGCTGCCAGGTGCAGCGTGTCACTTGCCATCGTCACCTGCTGCCAGATGTTACGTGTCATTTGCCATTGTCACCTGCTGCCAGATGCATGTCATTTGTCATCGTCACCTGCTGTCAGATGCAGCATGTCATTTGCCATCGTCACCTGCTGCCAGATGCAGCATGTCATTTGCCACTGTCACCTGCTGCCAGATGCAGCATGTCATTTGCCACTGTCACCTGCTGCCAGATGCCACGTGTCATTTACCACCGTCACCTGCTGCCAGATTCAGCATGTCACTTACCAACGTCACCTGTTGCCAGATGCCGCGTGTCATTCGCCACCGTCACCTGCTGCCAGATGCCACGTGTTATTTGCCACTGTTACCTGCAGCCAGATGTCACGTGTCATTTACCACCGTCACCTGCTGCCAGATTCAGCATGTCACTTACCAACGTCACCTGCTGCCAGATGCCACGTGTCATTCGTTGCCATCACCTTCTGCCAGATGCAACATGTCACTTACCACTGTCATCTGTTGTCAGATGCCACGTGTCATTTGCCAGATGCCATGTGATACACCTTTGGTATCACTTTAATTAACTGCCACTGGTCAGCCACTAATGCATCAGTGACGAGGTGCAGTACATTAAGCCCCCCCCATGCTGCATATTACAGAAATTAAAAATAGCATTGGTAATTAACCTCCTCCTCCCCTCCCTCAATCGTATCCAAACAGTTTGTTTATGAACCTGCTGCAGATTAATAAATTAACTGTCTGGACCCAAAGGGGGAGAGAAGGAGGCTGGGGGTAATTACCATTGCTATTTTTAATTTCTGTAATATGCACCATGGGGGGGGGGGGGTTAATGTACTGCCACTGGTCAGCCACTAATGCATCAGTGACCAGTGGCAATACATTAACCCCCCCCCATGCTGCATATTACCGAAATTAAAAATAGGTAGCATTGGTAATTATCCCCCCTTCAGGCTCCTCCCCTCATCTGATCCTGACAGTTCATTATACAGATGGCATTTGGAAAATTTGTTGCAATCATATACACAGTTTGCTGACCTGGTTCCTCCTCGGCGGCTCCTCCACCTCCAGGTCGCAGCTTTAGCAGCAGCTCTCTATGCTCCTCCCATCGCACCTCTGGTCGTAAGTGACGTCACGCCGCCGGGACGGGACTACGAATCCTCTTCATAGGGGAGTGAAGTGCTGACAGGGAAGGGTTGGTGCGGTCTGTCTCTGTCTAGGCTTGTGCCAGGTGTAGGAGCGCACTTGGCACATTGTTACAGAGACAGGTGCCATCTACAGTACAGGCACAGCTATTAGCGGCTAGTGCTTACTGTGAAAACACACTGCCGACACTTCACCTACGCCCCCCTCCCTCCTGCAAATTGTACCGCCCAGGGCATCCGCCCCTTCTGCCCCTGCCTTGTACAGGCTCTGCCATTACTCTTCTAGTACTTCCATAGTAGCAAAATGTATGGAGGCACAAAAAGTAAAGTGTGCTTTGTACTTGACATCTCCAACAGCTGCTAACACCTTCTTGAGTGGCAGAACCAAGTAAAGCTTTTAGCATCCCTATCCTACTCCTTCAATACAAGATGCTTAGTACACAAAAATACAGGGGCTCTTTAAGCAACATGCCACAAGTACATGCTGTAGGGGCACAACAACATAAGAAAAGCCTTATATAAAACAGACTTTTACTTTTAAGATTCAAGGCCTATTACTTTAAGTTTACACAAGGTAATTGTTCCCAGAAATACAAGGAAATTAACATTTCTAAAGATGACAAAGACATGTCATTAAACTGTTATTTTAATTGTATTATACTATAAAATCAAACTTTAACTCCCTGATTATGGTATTTATTTTACAGGCTGCTCAGGGCAATATAATGAGATGTGTGTCATGTGTAAAAACTGGAGAAGAAGTCAAAATATGGAAAGACAGAGGAGTGCCAGCAAAAACAAAAACACGCTCATAGTTTTACATACACTATATTTGCTGTTGTCTCTATGGCAGCAAGAATACAGAGTCTAGGCTAAGTGTTGAAAATAAAGGTTTAGCTTGGACTACTGCTCCATTCCTATGAAATCGACTAATATATTCAAAACCGACAGGCATGCTATTAAAATAAGTTTTTTTTGGATGCACTAAAGTCGGGCATTCTTTGTCTAATGACCTGTGTTTAAACTAATATGAAAGTAAAGGAGCTTTTTAAACTGTTTTCATTTAACTTCTCTAATTTAAATAGTAAGCAATGATCAAAATCTGAGGCACAGTCTAAACATGACAAATATTTAGAATCCATTTGAAACACTGTAATAGGTGTAATAAATGGTTGTAGTGTGGAACCCTAGAGGCTTTTTCTGACTTTATGTGGCAGTCGAGTTAAATCCTTAAAGTGTTACTAAACCTTGCATTGTTTGCATTAAGGTAAAAAAACATTTTCAATTTCCCTGTGCCCCCCCTTTCCCTCCCTGTGTTAAAAGTAAGAGAGGGGAGAATAGATCAGTGATGTGCGCGGCTGCATCTATTCTCCCCTTACTTCCTCTTCACACAGCATTCGAGAAGCAGCAGGAGCCATTGGCTCTTGCTGCTGTCAATCAAATGCAGTAAAGAATAAGTGGGGGCCGGGTCTACTGTAAGTCTCCATAGACACACAGGGCGGGAGCACGCAGACTACATTTCTCCCCATAGCAAGCGGCTGGCTATGGCTGCCCTAAAAAGAAGAGGAGGAGCCAAGATTCCAGCCGGAATCCCCAGAAGAGGAGCACTGGGCCACTCTGTGCAATACCACTGCACAGAGCAGGTAAGTATACCATGTTTGTTATTACATTTTTAAAAAAAATCTAAATTTAGTAACAATTTAACAACAGAATAAAATTGTCATGATCCTAGATGAGGGTTAGGATCTATGTTGAGTAAAGGCTAAGTTCACCTTTATTCTTCATCTTCCCTATGTACCAATATACCATTAATGTACCTCTATTGCAGAAAAGAAAAAGCTTTCTCTATCTTTTAGGACAGGTCTTACCTCAGCCTCCAGTATCCCATAGAAAACTACTCCATTACCTGTCCTGAAATTTGGTACATACTTTTCCAATGAAATCATTATCAGTCAGCACTGTTCTAGATAAATACACGGCCATCAATTGTGTATTTTTCCTTCTTCTTGCACAGATAGTTAATATGGCAGAGTGTTCAGGAGCTAAGCAATCACATAAGAGCCTATGTGGTGCAGACCTGTAGTATTGAAAAAATAAGAAGTATGTCCCTGAAAATCTGTAAAGCTCACTATATACTATAAAATCTGATTTTACAATCTCCTTTAGATCACCATCATTCATGTAGGGCAAGGGCTTGCCTGATTGGATAGAGAGTGATTGGATAGATAAGTGTGTCTTCCTATTATATAATTTGGTAAATCCAAATACGATTGTACAATCAGATTTTATAGTGTATGATCATCTTTAGGCACCTAAAATGAATTAGTCGCACTTTGAGTGCGATTAATTGTTAACAGCACCCCAAACACAGAAGCAAACACACATTTTGCCACATTAAAAAGTTTGCAAAACAACACGCAATAAATATGTGCAAACCACAACACGTCAAAATGTCCTATGAGCCATTGTCTTCCACTACTCTAGATTTGAATGGGGCCTAAAAATTAATTATGTGAAAGAGGTCATTGTAATTAAGGTACTTGTCAAGAGGGGGGCTTTCTGAGGGGGGGGGGCTTACTCATCACCTTTCCTGGCCATTAATGCTGCATGTTGGAATTGTAAGGGGAACCCAACACAGTTTTTTTTTGTGAATTACTAAATTCAAACTGTAATTAAATAGATTGGGATGCTGCTGTATGTAAGCCAAGCTAATTCTAAAACATAAAAAATCAATTGCACAGCTAAATATGTACTGCCAGTGTATGCTGTCATTGAGAATGTCCATAAAAACATACTTATCTGTAACATTACATACAGCTTTAAGTTATTCCCAAGATTATCATTTAACCCAGGGGTGCCCGACCTTTTGAAGAGTGAGGCCACTTAAGCAGCTTGGTAATTGGCCACAATGAGTGGAGCGGGTGGATGGACACAGCCCACTCTACTCTATGGGCCCTCTGATACGATCTGCCCAGATAGTAGGGGATGGATCCCCTTCTGTTTTTTTTTTTAGCAGATTGGAGGTAGGTGGGTGTAAACAGACACAAGTCTGTTTACATCTGCTTCTTGATAGATGTTAATAGAGGGTCCAATTGGGTCGGACCAATCACGTAAAAGGGGCATAAGGCTGCTTTCACACTGATGCACTGCGGTTTACCCACACTGCGGGTGCTGTGCAGTGCACCTGTGGCTTTCCAGCTGGCTAGCTACACTTTGCCATAGACTTTTTTTATATCCTGCAGGTGTGGTGCACTTTCAGAAAGCACACCAAACCTGCAGGTAATAACAGAAGTCTATGGCTCAGTGCAGGTAACCTGCAGGTGCACTGTACTGCACCTGCGGATCAGTTTGAAATAGACATGTGCGATTCGTTTCGTATGAATCAGAAATTCGTACGAATTTCCGGAAATTCGTACATTCATACGGATACGAAATACGAATTTTTATGCATACAAATTTTGTACAAAATACGAAATTTCGTATACGAACTTCGGATCCAAATTCCGTTACAACAGAATTGGACAGAATGTTCGTTAACTTCGATTATTCGTTTTGATTAAGTTAAAAACCCCAGGAAGTCAGCACAGGGATGGTGGGAGCCCCTCATAATGATAAATTCATCATGACAAAGATTATACAGGAAGCATCGGCTTATTTGGCTCTGCTCCGCAGCCGCTTGCGTCATCTACCGCCGGCTTCATTCACAACACTAATGCTCTGGGACGCAGTAGAGATAATAGTCGAATTCTGCTGAATTTTGGAATTTGGAATGCTAATAGGAAGACAGATTTCAGTGTGTTTGATTTTTTGATGATGATTTTTTATTTAATGCATCGTTGAATTATAATGGGGTTTTATACTTGCCCTGGGTTTAATTTTAAGATGTTAGCTTGTATGTAACAGAGGATGATGCATTCATCACATTTTGCATTAAAATCATCCTGCTGTTTACTCTTTTTTCCGCGGTCAAGTGGAAATTACTCATGTAAAACAAAACAGCTACTTCTGCTTTGGGTCAGATTTTATTAGGGACTGAAATTTCACAGGTTTTCCTTTTTGAAAAACTAGGTTTCAGATGGCGACTGGTTTTCTTAGCAGATTTGCTTTGTAAATCTCTTTTCCAGTGACTTGGAAATGCCTGCTCTAGTATTAAGTTTCCTTTCTTTAAGAAACCATGAAGTTACAGCACTGTTTCATAGGGAATTTTTTTTTACATCCCTTGTCATTCTCTCACACTGAAGTAATCACAAAGGCATTTCAGGAAATGCAGCAATTAGGAACAAGGTTATTTTGTCTCCCATTTTTTGTTCAAGCTTTTTTTTTGTTTTGTTTTTTTGTTTCTATTTTTAGCTTATATATAAAGAAAATATTTTAATTCCTATATAAAATGAAAATAGGCTGGAAATTGACATTTGAATTTCCCTTTATAAGTTGTATATAAATGCGCCATTACCTTTAAGATGTAGCTGTTAGGATGCTTTCACACTGAAGCGTTTTTCAGGAGCCACATCGCTAAAAATAGCGCCTGTATAGCTCCTGAAAAAAGCGGCCCCTTTAACTCCAGCGTGAAAGCCGGAGGGTTTTCACACTGGAGCGGTGCGCTAGCAGGACGGTAAAAAAAGTCCTGCTAGCAGCATCTTTGGAGCGGTGAAGGAGCGGTGTATTCACCGCTCCTATACCGCTCCTACCCATTGAAATCAATGGGACACCGCAGGGATACCACGGTAATACCGCCGGAAAAGCGCCGCTGTAGCGGAGCTTTGCAGGGGGTTTTAACCCTTTTACGGCCGCTAGCGGGGGTTAAAACAACGGTAAAGCAGCGCTAAATATAGCGCTGCTTTACCGCCACCGCTCCCAGACCGCCTCGGTGTGAAACCAGCCTTAGAGCAGAAAAGTCATCATGGGATAGGATAGTCTTGGAACATGCATCCTCTATGAACTCAGGATTGGCAATAGACACTGTGTTGGAGCTGCTGTGGCAAAAGCGTGAATTAAACAAGCTTCAGTTTTCTTTTATGTAATCCTGAAAGTTCTTTTATAATGTGAGAGTTTATGAATGACTATCGTTATATGTATTTTTGTAAATGTAAGCAGTGTAAGTACCTGCATTTGATCTAGCATCAACCTCTTGCTGTCTCTGTTCATCAGGATTGGAGTGTGAGAGGGACGTGCAGCAGAAGGCACATGCTGCTAGTTTGAGAAAGCAGAGTTACAAAGAGTAGAGTGCATGACTATGATGCTTTTGCTTTTACTGGCAGGGGCAGGTCCAGGACAGTCTGGGATAAGAGGAAATGGAGGAAAGTGTTAATAAACCCACGACAATAAAATCAGTCTGTATATGCAGTAAAGCATGCTTCTTATACTCACTGTGGAACCTAAGGGGTAAATCCTCTGCATTTTGTAAAAAGGCTGTTTGATCATGTCTTCTCTGATCCTCCCTTCTTCCACTGACTCCAGAACATTTCCTGGTAAGACGGAAACTTTGGAGTAACTCTGCACATGCTCAGTTTGGTGTGTATTGCTAGAGAGTTTTTTTTTTCTTGGGAGAGTGCATGTGATCAGCACAGGGCCAATCAGCACTGTCTAGACAGAGGGTCGGGGGTCCTGTATCCTGATAGGACAGCCCAGTGCAAATGAAAACTCCTCCTACAAGCTTTACTAGGAACTGATAGAAGCGACAAGACTGCTATATACTGCTGATAAGAAAAGGTACTTAGCAGTTTATATTTATTAAAATAATAAAATTTCTGTGTACTGCGGGAGACCAGATATAGTGAATGCAGGGTCCTGGGTTTAGAAAAACGTTATTGGTGCAGAGAGAGCTTGGGAATAAAAGTGAATAGTAAATGAAAGTAAATACTGTATCAAAAACATATCCTTTTAGGAGCTATTAATATTTATCTTGTTAATTTTGGCTACTTTAATTGTCAAAAATTAACCCTGAATCATAGCACATACACTGGGGCACATAACTTAATTGAACACAGGGGATTCTAGAAAGAAAACACAATGGCTTTACAACCACTTTAAGGTTGACAGAGTAGAAAACTATATTCCATTTGACATTTTTCTGTGAAAAGTCAAATTAGTGGTATGCTATAGGTATGCTCCAAGCTCTTTGTGGTTAATTTAGAAAATACACAAAAGGGAAAACATTTACAAAGATATACAGAACAGCCAGTCAGATATTTGAATAAATAATATGTGATAGTGCTGCCCAAATAATAATTTAGATAAAATTATTAAAAAATAACTAAATATATACATATAAATAAATAAATAACAAATACGAATTATTATTTGGGCAGCAATATTACATATTATTTATTTATTTACTTACTGTGGGTGTGGGAACACATTTGGGGATAGCAGCAGCCATACATTATAGGTACCAACAGGTGGCAGCGCGCAACAATTTTTATTTATTATCAGTAAGATATTTGTTTTCATTGTTAAACATATACAGACGAAATATGGAATGTGCAAAGGCAATCATTTTACTGTATCTTAATGGTCCTCTTTCAAGAACAATACGGCTATGGACATTCAAATATTTACATATTCTTAACAAGTATATAATAGGCTTTAAAACAAGCCAACTTCAAAATTGACTAAGGGCCAGTTCACACCACATGCAGTCCAGTGTTTTTTTTTTCTGCAAAAAAAATGCATAGAAAGTAGGTAATATGGTTTTCAATGGCATAGTTCACACCAGTGCTTGCAGTTCCAGTGCGTTCTAGTTCCAGAAAAAAAAGTAGAACATGCTGCATTTTTTCTGCACCACTTGTGATTTCACTTACCCCCCTGTGTCTGTCTCCTGTCTGTGCCCAGCGGCCATGATGTCCGCCCGGCACACGCGGTTGCCCGTTACCAAGCAGGAACGTGGATCTGTGTGTGTAAACACACAGATCCACATCCTGTCAGGTGAGAGGAGACCAATGGTGAGTTCCCAGTACAGAGGAACAGCGACCGGTCTCCTCCCCTTGTGAGTCCCCGCCCCCTACAGTTAGAATCACTCCCTAGGCAACACAGTTAACCCCTTCACCGCCCCCTACTGTTAACACCTTCACTGCCAGTGACATTTATACAGTAATCAATAATAAATATTTTATTTAGGTACAGTGCAGCACGTCCGCTCAATTGTCATTCAAAGTGCGACAGCGCTGAAAACTGAAAATTGGCTTGGGCAGGAAGGGGGTGAAAATGCCCTGTATTTAAGGGGTCAAATGTATATTTTCATATGATTTTAGGCATGGCCTTTGGCCAGAATGAACAGGAATCTAAACTCAGTAGAGAACTAATGAGATGGCTACTTTTCTTGTGGGCCCTAGCTTAGGAACTGGCTGAACAACATTCTGCTAGGGATTCCACACTTGACTTTGCATATTGATCTAACATTCAACAAGCCTCATACAGTATACCGTATATACTCAAGTATAGGTCGACCTGAATATAAGCTGAGGCACCTACTTTTACCACAAAAAACTGGGAAAACTTACTGACTCGAGTATAAGCCGAGGGTGAGAAATGCAGCAGCTACTGTAAATGGAAAAAGAGGGTCAACAATGCCCATCTGCAGCTGCATGCCTCCCTGTGTCCATGTCCCTGTGTCCATTAACCTGTGTCCATGCCTTCCCTGTGTCCATGCCTTCCCTGTGTCCATGCCTTCCCTGTGTCCATGCCTTATTTGTGTCCATGCTTTACCTGTGTCCATGCCTTATTTGTGTCCATGCTTTCCCTGTGTCCATGCCTTATTTGTGTCCATGCTTTCCCTGTGTCCATGCCTTATTTGTGTCCGTTTCCCTATGTCTATTTTCCTGTGCCGATCTGCCTACCTGATCAGCACATGTCATGCAGTAAGACGGCGGCCATCCAGTTTTCAAAAGCCGCGCCTCCTCCTTGTCCTCGTCCTCTGTGATAGGCAGAACACTCAGTTTCCCAGCAGTCAGTGTGCAGTGTTCCGCCTATCACGGACATCCTCTCGTTCTCGTCAGTGGGATAAGAATGAGAGGACATCCGTGATAGGCAGAACACTGAACACTGACTGACTGCGTGTTCCCCTATCACGGACGAGGACGAGGAGGAGGTGCGGCCTTTGAACACTGGCTGGCTGCCGTCTTACTAGATGACACGGCTGAGTGTTCCGCCTATCACGGAGAACAAGGACAAGGAGGAGGCGCGGCTTTGGACACTGGTCGGCAGCCTCTCAGCATTACATGGCTGATCATGTAGGGAGATGGCACCGTGACTCGAGTATAAGCCGAGGGGGGCACTTTCAGCACAAAAAAATGTGCTGAAAAACTCGGCTTATACTCGAGTATATACGGTATAAGAGCATACACAGTCCAGAAAAGGTGTGTGTGTGTGTGTGTATATATATATATATATATATATATATATATACTGTAACCTGGGGGACAGGTAGCAGGTACAAAGCTCACTGGGATGGGCTGTTTAGTAAGGCACAGATACCAAATCCACTTGAGGTAGTGAAAACAGTGCTGGGTTTATTTGATTTAAATACAAGTCCATAGACAGGTGCTGCACAGTCTTCCAGAAAACACATCAAAACAGAAATAAACAAACAAAAGTCCTAGCCGTGTCTCGGCTCTAACTATACCATACACCGTCTCTAACTATCAGGCTGAGCAAGCCTACCGCTTGTCAGCTTCTGTAAAGAGTTTTTAAAGGGTTTTACCAACCTTTTGGCTCCTCACAAACCATCCTTGTTTGTGTGTCCCAGGCAGAGAGCAAAGGCTGTTTGCTCAGGTGAGCTTAAATTAGCCTGGAGAGGAGGACTAAGATCCGAACTGGATCATGTCTCAGAGACCTCTGAATGTATATGAGAGGAGCCTGGGAGATGTATAAACCCCGAACAGGACTTCTCCTGGCTCTCTCTGGGACGCTCTGCTACATATCCTCCCCCCTTGTTTCAACCCCAGGGTTGGAACACCTGTGGCCCAACAGGAGTGAACACGGGACAGGGCATCTACATTTCCCATCTCCACACCTGGCCTGTGTTTTACGGTGAAGGAGTAATCCTGTAGAGCCAAAAACCACCGGTTCACCCGTCTATTAGTCTCCTTCTTTTGGGCCATCCATTTCAGGGGAGCATGGTCAGTTATTAAGTCAAACTGGCGCCCTAACAAATAGTATCTGAGTGCGTCCACGGCCCATTTTATGGCTAAACATTCTTTTTCAATGACTGCATACTTTTTCTCATGGTCATTGAGTTTTTTGCTTAGGTACACGACAGGGTGTTCTTCCCCATTGTATACCTGTGACAGTACCGCCCCGATACCAACATCAGACGCATCCGTCTGAACCACAAACTCTCTGGAGAAATCGGGAGAGTACAGTACTGGCTGTGCACACAGAGCCTTCTTCAGGACCTGGAAAGACTCCTCTGCTACTGGGGACCATTTCACCATTACAGAGTCTTTCCCTTTCGTAAGGTCTGTCAGAGGGGCAGCTATAGTTGCAAAATTTGGGATAAACCTTCTATAATACCCCGCAATACCAAGAAAGGCCCTGACCTGCTTTTTGTTTGCAGGGCGTGGCCATTCCTGGATGGCGGCTATTTTACTCACTTGTGGTTTTATGACACCACGGCCAATAGTGTAGCCCAAATACTTGGCTTCCTCTAGACCAATGGCACATTTTTTTGGATTTGCCGTAAAACCTTCTTTGAAGAGGGAATCAAGAACAGCCTGGACACGAGGCAAGTGAGACTCCCAATCAGTACTATGTACCACTATGTCATCTAGATAGGCTGCTGCATATCGTGGGTGGGGTTTTAGGGTCCTGTCCATGGCCCTCTGAAATGTCGCCGGGGCATTTTGCAACCCAAAAGGCATTTTTTTATATTGAAAGGAACCGTCTGGGGTCACGAACGCAGTCTTCTCTTTGGCGCTACCAGTTAGGGGTATTTGCCAATACCCTTTTGTCAAGTCCAAAGTGGTAAGATAGCGAGCCTTGCCAAGTCGGTCTATAAGTTCGTCTACTCTGGGCATTGGGTATGTGTCAAACTTTGTCACCGCATTAAGCTTCCTGAAGTCGTTACAGAACCTCCACGTGCCATCCGGTTTTGGGACTAACACGATGGGGCTAGACCAGTCACTATTGGATTCCTCAATGACATCTAGCTCCAACATTTTTTTAACTTCCTTGCTGATGTCCTTTCTCCTCGCTTCAGGAATTCGGTAAGGTTTGAGCTTGACACGTACCCCAGGTTCAGTAACAATATCATGCTGAACTGCTGAAGTCGTGCCAGGTAACTCTGAAAACTTCTCTCTATTCCTTATCAGGAATTCTCTAGTGTCCTGTTTTTGGGAATATGAGAGGGTGTCTGGAATCGTGACCTCAGGGATGAGAGGGGACTCAGTACCCGTAGGTGTTACTGGGAGAGGCCTCGCAGTTAACGCCATTCTATCCTTCCAGGGTTTTAACAGGTTTATATGGTAAACCTGTTCGGGCTTCCTTTTTCCTGGTTGATAAACCTTGTAGTTGACCTCCCCAACTCTCTCAATTACTTCAAAGGGACCCTGCCACTTAGCCAGGAACTTGCTCTCAACAGTGGGAACTAACACCAGGACCCTGTCACCAGGTGAGAAAACACGGAGTTGGGCCCCCCTGTTGTATATTCTCTGTTGGGCTGCCTGGGCCTGCAGTAAGTGTTCTTTTACCACTGGCATGATTGCTGCAATTCTCTCCTGCATTTGGGCAATATGCTCAATGACACTTTTATGGGGTGTTTGTTCTCCCTCCCAAGTTTCTTTGGCTATGTCTAAGAGTCCCCGAGGGTGTCTCCCATAAAGCAACTCAAATGGGGAGTACCCCGTAGAGGACTGGGGAACCTCCCTGATGGCAAACATCAAGTATGGTATCAGGAAGTCCCAGTTTTTCCCATCCTTGTCCACAACCTTTTTTAACATGCTCTTTAACGTCTTATTGAAGCGTTCCACTAAGCCATCCGTTTGAGGATGATACACTGAGGTTCGCAGCTGCGCCACTTTAAATAACTTGCAGAGCTCCCTAGTTATTTGCGACATAAACGGGGTGCCCTGGTCTGTAAGGATTTCTTTCGGGATGCCAACCCGACTGAACACCATAAACAGTTCTTTGGCAATGTTTTTAGCAGACGCGGCACGTAAGGGAACTGCTTCAGGGTAACGGGTAGCATAATCCATGATTACGAGGATATGCTGATGACCCCGAGCAGACTTGGGAAGTGGGCCCACAAGGTCGTGGCAATCCTCTCAAAGGGCACTTCAATGATAGGCAAGGGCACTAAAGGACTTCGGAAGTGGGATAGTGGGGCTGACATCTGACACACAGGACAGGATTGACAGTAATTCTTAACATCTTTCTGTATCCCGGGCCAGTAAAACCTGCGCAACACCCTTTCAGTCGTTTTTTCAACCCCTAAATGGCCTCCTAGCAAGTGCCCATGGGCAAGTTCTAACACCAGCCGTCTGTATGGCTTAGGGACCACCAACTGCTCAACCACTTCATCATTCATTTTACATACACGATACAGTAAATCCTCATTGCTGCTGAAATAAGGAAAACAGGGCCTGTCCCCGGGTTCGACAGGTACACCATTAATCACTATTACATTTTCCCAGGCCCTGGAAAGGGTATGGTCTTTTCTCTGCTCAGTACCAAAATTTTCCTTATGCACATTAAGGTCATCAAACTCTAACATAGGCTCGGTGTCAGCAGACGGCTGTCCGGCTCTACTGGTAGTGGGGACCTCCTCAGGGTCCTCCAGCTCTCCTGCCATAACCGATAGAGGAAAAGCCGGGGAGCCCTGAGAAGAGTCCCCTGAACCCACATTGTCAGTAGTGGCCAGGAATTCTGGCTCTGCGACTGAGTCAGGTACTGCGACCGAGTTGGGATGATCCCACAGTTCCCAAAACTTAGGGAAGTCCCTACCAATGATGGCCTCATGCACTAAGTGGGGAACAAGTCCAACCGGATGGGTCACTGTACCTAAACCAGTTTTAAACTGAACAGTGGTTACAGGATACTCCCGGGTATTCCCATGTATACAGATCACAGCAATATTTGTAGCATGATAATTCACAGGTTCAATCATTTCAGCTGTAACCAAAGTCACTAGACTTCCAGAGTCCAACAAGGCTGTAATAGGCTTATCATTCACAGTCATTTGGCACATTGGTTTTCTCATATTTGGGGTTGCAGTGCATGAAACCGCTGCAAACATAGACTGCCTTCTAATAGATAAATCACACTGCATTGGTTCATCTGTCAATGGACAATTTGCCGCAACATGTCCCATTTCTTGGCAACGAAAACACCTGACGTTTCCCCAGTTTGGTTTGCTGACAGGCACTGGCTTCCCTTGTTTGGGATGCCAAGCTTCAGTCCTGGCACCAAAAATCCTCCCCCCTATTTCCTTGCCATGCTTACCACCCACTTCCCCTGGAACAGTCTTACCGGTTGCCTGGGGAGACCGTGGCTTTGGGCGGAAAGTCCGTGCGGCTGTAGGGGTGGTGACCAGGTTCTTTGCAGCAAAATACCTTTCAACAAGTTCCACCAGGTGGTTTGCCGAATTGGGGTCTCCTTGACTCACCCACTCCTGCAGGGAAATGGGTAGTGACCTCAGAAACTGGTCCATGACCACACGCTCCACTATTTGTGGCCCAGACAGGGACTCCGGCTGTAGCCATTTCCTCACCAGGTGAATTAGGTCGAACATCTGCGATCTTGGAGGCTTCTCGTCTTGGAAGGACCAGCTGTGGACCCGCTGTGCTCGAACTGCCAAAGTGACACCAAGTCGTGCCAGTATTTCCTGTTTGACCTTTTCATAGTCTGCTGCCTCTGCTGACTCCAAATCATAGTAGGCCTTCTGCGATTCCCCAGTAAGCAACGGGGCGACCAGTCCTGCCCACTGGGTTTTAGGCCAACCTTCCCTCTCAGCGGTCCGTTCAAACGTTAGCAGAAAGGCCTCTGGATCATCATCTGTAGTCATCTTAGACAAAAAGCGAGCCACATGGATGGCTGAGGGCTTGTCTCCAACATTATCAACGTTAGCAGGTGACCACTGTGCTATTGTCTCCACAACCTCAGACAAGGTTTTCCTATCTGCTTTTGCATCAGTGGCTAGCTGTTCAAACAGCCTCTGCGTTTGTTCCTGTGCGATAGCATTAGCTTGCTGTTGTGCAGCGTTTGCTTGCTGTTGTGCCGCGTGGAGTGCAGCGTTTGTTTTCTGCTGTTCAGCGTGGATTGCAGCATTAGCTTGCTGTTGTGCAGCGTTTGCTTGCTGTTGTGCAGCGTGGAGTGCAGCGTTTGTTTTCTGCTGTTCAGCGTGGAGTGCAGCGCTTGTTTTCTGCTGTACAGCGTTTGCTTGCTGTAGTGCAGCATTTGTTTTCTGCTGTTCAGCGGTTGCTTGCTGTTGTGCAGCTTGAAGTGCAGCGTTGGATATCATCAATTGTTTTAGGATTTCCTCCATGTTTAGTCACTCTAGGTACTGGCCTTTTAAGTAGTAACTTACTACAGCTGCCCGCTGAAATCCACCATATGTAACCTGGGGGACAGGTAGCAGGTACAAAGCTCACTGGGATGGGCTGTTTAGTAAGGCACAGATACCAAATCCACTTGAGGTAGTGAAAACAGTGCTGGGTTTATTTGATTTAAATACAAGTCCATACACAGGTGCTGCACAGTCTTCCAGAAAACACATCAAAACAGAAATAAACAAACAAAAGTCCTAGCCGTGTCTCGGCTCTAACTATACCATACACCGTCTCTAACTATCAGGCTGAGCAAGCCTACCGCTTGTCAGCTTCTGTAAAGAGTTTTTAAAGGGTTTTACCAACCTTTTGGCTCCTCACAAACCATCCTTGTTTGTGTGTCCCAGGCAGAGAGCAAAGGCTGTTTGCTCAGGTGAGCTTAAATTAGCCTGGAGAGGAGGACTAAGATCCGAACTGGATCATGTCTCAGAGACCTCTGAATGTATATGAGAGGAGCCTGGGAGATGTATAAACCCCGAACAGGACTTCTCCTGGCTCTCTCTGGGACGCTCTGCTACAATACATATACACTATATTGCCAAAAGTATTGGGATGGCTGCATTTACACGTGCATAAACTTTATCGGCATCCCAGTCTTAGTTCATAGGGCTCAATATTGAGTTGGCCCACCATTTGCAGCTATAACAGCTTTAACTCTTCTGGGAAGGCTATCCACAAGGTTTAGGAGTGTGTTTTTGGGAATGTTTGACCATTCTTTCAGAAGCGCATTTGTGAGGCCAGGCATTGATGTTGGGCGAGAGGGCCTGGCTTGCAGTCTCTGCTTTAATTCATCCCAGAGGTGTTCTATCGGGTTGAGGTCAGGACTCTGTGCAGACCAGTCAAGTTTCCCCACCCCAAACTCACTCATCCACACTATATTTCCAAAAGTATTGGGCCACCCCTCAAAATCATTTGGTGGAGGGGGGTTATGGTGTGGGGTTGTTCTTCAGGGGTTGGGCTTGGCCCCTTAGTTCCAATGAAGGGAACACTTAAGGCATCAGCATACCAAGACATTCTGGACAATTTCATGCTCCCAACTTTGTGGGAAGAGTTTGGGGATGGCCCCTTCCCATTCCAAAATAACTGCACACCAGTGCACAAAGGAAGGTCCATAAAGAGATGGATGAGCAAGTTTGGGGTGGATGAACAGAGTCCTGACCTCAACCTGGTAGAATTTACTGATTTTATTGATAACATTTGAATGGAGCTCTGACCTTCGTTTTCAAGACATGGGAAGAACAGACTGAAAAAGACATTTAAGCTCCATCAAAACATTCACAATAAAATTATGTTTCTTTGACTTATCTCCACTGCATGAGTATCTTTTCACCTTGGCTTGGTTTGCTATTCTGGCTTGATATGAACTTTACTAGAAAGGTGTCAGTTTATATAATACCAGAACTGTTTGGTATAACTTATCTCAACTGCTTGTTATATAATCAATGACCCAATGGATTATTGCATCTTGCAATTTAGACTGGACTAGTATGCAATTCAGGTTCTCACCTTTTCCCTAACGTTAGGCTAAAAGCCTCACACAAAATGAAAACCCTAAAAACACTTTAAAGCTTTATTTTGGTATTTTAAGCAAGGTGGAAATTTGTCCTTAAACCACATTTTGGAGGATTTGCTAGGGTTGTACACATGACACATGTGCACTGACAAAAAATGTGTTCATTTTCGTTTTAGTTTCATTTGTTTTTTTGCTTTTTTCGGAAATTCGGAAATTCGGAAAATCAAAAATTCGGAAATTTGGAAATTCGGAAATTCGAAAATTCGGAATTCGGAAATTGCAGGAATTTTCACATTTCTATTTTTCGGATTTCCGAATTTCGAATTTTCGGATTTCCGAATTTCCGAATTTTCAGTTTTTCTGAATTTCGTATTTTCGGATTTCCGAATTTTCGGATTTCCGAATTTTCGGATTTCCGAATTTTCGGATTTCCGAATTTTCGGATTTCCGAATTTTCGGATTTCCGAATTTCTGAATTTCCAAATTTCCGAATTTTGGATTTTCGGACTTTCGGAATTTCCAAATTTCCGAATTTTGGATTTTCAGACTTTCGGAGTTTTCTGATTTTTGGAATTCGGGATTTAACTATTAAATTAACGAGTACGAATTATCTGAAATAACGAATGCCACATCTAAACAAATGTAACGGAACAAATTAATAATAAATAATTAATAGTAAATAATTAATAATAATAATATTATTAAGGTTTTATTGGTTTTAAGGTTTTATTATTATTATTATTGTTATTTATTATTATTAGATCTTTACGTTCCATTTGGTTAGATGCGGCATTCGTTATTTCAGATAATTCGTAACTTCGGATAAATTAGTACTTGTTACGTTCACTAACAGACAAATTTGAAAGGGAATTCCAATACCTATAATTTAATAGTTAGTTATTATTTAGAATTAAACAGATTTTCTTTCTTTTTTTCTGATTTTCGAAAATTTGGAATTCCAAAAATCCGAAAATCCGAAATTTAGGAAATTCGAAAATCCGAAGATTCGGAAATCTGAAAATCCGAAAGTTCGTAAATCCGAAAATTCGAAATTCGGAAATTCGGAAATTCGGAAATTCGAAATTCGAAATTCGGAAATTCGGAAATTCGGAAATTCGAAATTCGAAATTCGAAAATTCGGAAATCCGAAAATCCGAAATTCGTAAATTCGAAAATTCTAAAATTCGGCAAAATCCAAAATTCGGCAAAATCCAAAATTTGGAAATTCGGAAATCCGAAAATTCTAAATTCGGAAATTCAGAAATTCGGCAATTTCGGAAATTCGGCAATTTCGGAAATTTTCGGAAATTTCGGAAATTCAGAAATTCGGAAATTTCGGAAATTGAAAAATTCGGAAAATCGGAAATTTGGAAATTCGGAATTAACGAATTTGTCAAAATTCGTTAAAAAACGAATTCGGAATTAAACGAATTGCACATGTCTAGTACACATGGTGCGGACGTGATGCTATGCAACCTCAGCAGAAATCATACCCCTTGTCGCATTATGTAAATCAGGCCATGCTGCAACTGCTCCACAACCATGTGCATTGCATGCAATTGCAGCACAGTGGTGCCGCAATTAGGGAGTTAAAACAAACAGTGGGGAGGTGATATACTGTATTACCTCCTCAACGCCTGTAAAATGCCTCTGGAAGGCGATCAGAGCATGGATAACATTTTAAAGGTCAGTCATTTCCAATATTGTGAACGCGCCCTAAAAAAGCAGTTCAGCTAGCTTAGAAAAGTAGTTCTGCTTGTACAGGGTAGAGGTCAGAATCAAAAGTAAGGTACACACATACATGTATATAAACATACAGTACATATAGTACATGCGTACGTACGTACATACATACACACACACACACACACACACATACATACATACACACAAACACCAACATACTGTACACACACATACATACTTTACACTACACTTCAATTTTACCTACAGTATTTGTGTGTATTTTGTAGTTTTCATTAATATTAAGTTCCTTAATATTCATGAAAATAATTGTCATGCAGAGAGGGGGTCAAATATACAAAGCATGCCACACATTCCCTATTCTTTTATTTATTTTTATATTTTAACTTACTGTTCAAAGGAAAGCATCATGAGCTGTAGATATAGTCATATACTGTATAGTGATATAATTTAGATCATGTATAGTTTTACCAGGGGTTTCTGAGACCTGAATCTTATCTCTTAAAGCAATATTAAAGCCTTGTTTTTCTTTTTCTAAAATAACAAACATGTTATACTTACCTGCTCTGTGCAGCAGTTTTGTACAGAGCAGCCTGGGTCCTCCTCTTCTCAGATCCCCTGCCAAATCTCCTGACCCCTCCCTCTTGTTGGGTGCCTCCACAGTAAGCAGGTTGCTGTGGGGGCACCCAAGCAGATGCACTCCTGAACCGTGGCTCTGTGAGCCGCAGCTCGGTCCCACCCCCTCCGTCTCCTGATTGGCTCACTGGCTGTGATTGACAATGGCTCCCGCTGCTGCCAAAAGCCAATCAGGAGTGTGAGTCCTCAGAGAGGCAAGGCTTCCGTGGACATCGCTGGATCGAGAGGGGGCTTAGATAACTATTAAGAAGGGCTTTTTGCCTTTACAACCAATTTAAGATCCCATCACATTTTAGGAGACATTCATTTCGGAATACAGAAAATTCCTATTTCAAACAGCTCACCAACTTTTTCTAATAATTGTAAACAGATCAAGTTTTCATTAGTATTTTTGTGTATACCCAGAAAAAAAACATGGGTAAGAAACTTGTTCCGAGTACCAAAGGGATTGACAATTTTTATTATTTCACAGAAGGAAACCCCTAAATCAGCTACCACTGTTATTTCCAGAAACACAGCATTTTTTTACTAGTCAACATGGAACACCAATGTGTGGTCTCACATAACTGAAAAACACAATATCTGCTGCAACACGCTGCTATTATTTCCAAATAATTCCTTTTTACGGTGTGTGTTTCATTTTGAAAGCGATCATGTCTTAATGCCTGGGAAAATGATATTTCAGATATTATTACTTTATTATAGATTTAAATGTTTTCTAAACGTTCCCATCATTACGCATTCATAAAAGCAAATATTTTGTAACAGTCTGCAACATGATTTTGTGTTTTGTACCACGATATGAACTGAAAAATACTTAGTAGTGGATAAGTAAACAAAGCTGTTCATCAGCTATTTTACTGTGGATATTACTAGAGTAATTATTTATGTCTCTGGTAGAAACCTGATGATTAACATACACAAAATTACATTATCCTTAGCTAACCCAAATAGTATTTTCTCTGAGTCTTGACAGCTTTCAAAACAGCATTTCATTACAAGATCCAGAGCCAGCCCAGATGTGATTGATACCTGAATTTTTCTTACCAGACGTACCACTTTGTTTTGAAAAACAAAATATATTATATGTCAGAAGAAACGAATGTGCATTAGTACAGTTTTTACTAAAGCAAATGATGCGTAATAAATAGGGAATATCGTCTAGTACCTGGTCATGGAGAACAGCTGACTGCCTGAAGCAGATTGGAACACTCACTTCATTGACTTAAATTGGCATTATTAGCCATAAATAAAGTTCATTCGCCAATGAAATGCAATGAGATACCTTTATTAGCGGGATTTATTTTATTTTTAATTTTTTTTTTGCCAACGGATTAAGCTTAGCATTATTAACAGCACCATTTAAATGCAAGTTGTATAGCTTGATACAGCATATGTCTATAAGGTTCAACTACGAAAAAAATACTTTCATTTTTAAAAACCCTAGTTAATCCAAGCTAAAAGATAGCTTGCATTTTTTAAAAGCCATAATAAGTCATCTAAAATGGATACCCCCGTTTTGGGTAAGGACCAGTGAGTTGAACCTAACACCTGCCCTTTTTGGCAAGAAAGTTGCATTCCTAATACTGGCCTTCACTTATAAATAGGATACAATCAGCGCAAAAATGACAAATAAACAATAAAATGCTGCTGTACACTGAATGAACTTTCACATAATCCAAAATACAATGATATAAAAAGAAGTGCAGCGCATATCAAGGCTCAATAAAACATAACATATGTGATAAAAAGTCCATGAACAACCAGAAGGAATCAGAAAGAGGACTAACAGTCCCAGCAAGCACTGAAAAAGGATCCCTGTGAGAAGACACAAATCCAATGCAAGGGTGACTTTCCCTCCACCTCCAGAGCACTCGCTTCGTTCACCTCTAGGTGTGGACCACTGAACTAACAGATGGTCAACAACACATGTCCCGTATGTATATATCTTCCAGGTAGGGTCCAAGACGTCTGACCGATGTCCCCAAAGAAATGTATGGTGAGAAAGAAGCAGATCTAAGTGCTCACTGATATTGTTTTAAAAGCTTGACTACGCACAAGGGCTTGTAGAATCAGCGCATATCAATGCAGGCAAATACAGCGGTGTTAGATTCCAGGATGGCAGTGGGTGACGTCAGGACGTAGCTCCTCCCCCATATGCCTTACGTTACCAAGAACTTCATCAGCTGGGTGGAGCCAACGAACGTCACCCGTCCTCTTATAAGCAACCCTATCATCATAGAAATAAGCCACGCTCGGGAACAGCGATTAGGAATCAAAAAGAAGAACTCCGGACAGCCGCACACCAGGAAAATAAAATCCAAAGGGTTTATTTAAAAGCAAAAAGACACCACAATCCAAACACGGCAAAGAGGGGGGTACAGAGCTGACGCGTTTCGCACTGTATTTCAGTGCTTACGCCACTCACCCTGGCGGTGTGAGAGAAGGTACTGTCACGCAGCATGCCCACGAACAGGAGGTTGCAATCTTACATTGCTAGAAAAAAGAAAAGCCAAAGATCGGTAAGACTACTGACCCCTGCTGGCCACTTCAAAATAGACAATCTGATTACATTTTTATTCATAGAAAATAGCACCTGCTCCCATCCTGCATATCCATACACCAAATAACAATACACCTTAAAAAAAGGAGCAATTATACCAAAAAACATATCATAATGGCTAAAATTCATAAAATAAAGGAATGTATAAAAATAAATAAAGGAAAAAAAAACTACTACTTAAAGCAATTTAGGTCAAACTCAATATTTAACCGATCAGGCTTTAAAACCTTAGTCTCAAAAATACAGAATGATTCTCTCTGGCTGAGGCAATGGACATAATTACCCCCCTCCAATGTCTATCAACCTTTTCAATGCCCCAAAATTTGAGACCCCTTGGGTCCCTATCGTGACAGACTCTGAAATGTTTAGAAACACGGTGGGATCTTAATCTCTTTTTGATGTTATTAACATGGTCCCCAATGCATACACTAAGGGGTCTAGACATTCTACCAATATACTGGAGTCCACAATTACACTCCAGCATATACACAACCCCTTGTGAACTACAAGTGAACAAGTTAATAATCAAAGACTTCCGGTTGGTGGAAGTGGAAGTAAAATCCTTAGGTTTTTTGATATTTGCATTGTCTGCATGCTGAACATCTCCCGCAAGCATAGGAGCCTGACAAAAATTCAAAAAATCGTATTTCCTCTAATAATTGGTGGGTCAATCACTCCAGGGGCAATGACATCTCTTAACGTCGGGACTCGTCTGTATATAAATTGGGGTCGATTGGGGAAAACTGCACCCAGTACCCTATCCTTCCTAAGGACTTCCCAATGTTTTAGAATAATCCTCTCAAATTGTCTGTATTGCACATTACATTCAAGAACAGTTTTATATTCATGTCTATTTTTGTGCTTTCTTCCATCAGAATCAGCAACCAGTACTTGTCTGTCCACACAACCTATCTTTTCTCTTTCTGAGTTAACCTGCGCCTTTTGAAGGAACCGGTTCACCAGGACCAATGATTGATCCTGATAATCAAAGTCCAAGGCACAGTTGCGCCTCAGGTGAATAAATTGTCCCCTAGGGATGTTACACAACCATCTGTTATGATGACAGCTATCTAGTGGGATATACCCATTTCTGATGGTTGGGTTGATATAATTACATGTTCTATAATGGTCTCCCTCTTTAAATATTTCCAAGTCAAGGAACACTATACGTTCGGTGCCAATGTTCCAAGAAAGAGAAATATTTTTGGTGTTATCGTTCAGCCTGAGCAAAAATGCTCTAGGCTGGACAAATTACCATTCCAAACCAAGATCCAATCATCAATGTAGTGTTTATACTAGTTGCACAGGGCGGTTAATAAAGATAGACTCCTCCTCCCACAGGGCCATGAATAAATTTGCCACACTTGGGGCAAACTTGGCCCCCATGGCTATGCCCATGATTTGAATAAAGAACTGCCTATCATACCAAAAGTATTTTTTGGTGAGGCAGAATTCTAAACATTGGAGCAAAAACGTCTTATGTGAATGACTGATAGCTAAATTATTTAAAGCCCATCTGACTGATTCTATCGCTTACCGGTGGCCAATGATAGTATATAGGGAGCTAATATCAGCTGTAACTAATATACTGCCATGGGTACAAGGGAGGGCTTCAACAATCTGTATGATGTGCTTAGTATCGCTAAAGAATACAGGGGTATCACACACTAGGGGTTTTAGAAAATAATCAATATATTGTCCAAGGTGGGAGGACACAGATTCAATGCCATTCACAATGGGGGGGGGGACTGTGCATCCTTGTGAATTTTTGGAAGACAATATATAATCGGTGTCCTACACGCAGTTGGATCTAAAAAAATCAGCTTCTCTCTTAGTAGGGAGCTTACGCTTCAAACCCTTATGAACCAATAGAGATAATTCCTTTTTGTACTGAAAAGTCAGATCATTCTTCAGTATTTAATAGGTGGTACGATCGCCCAACAATGTTTGCATTTCATCCTTATGAAAGGATTTACTCATTACTACTAGACCACTCGTAATCCCTCAACTGGATTTGTATGGTAATATGGAACAAATTTCACAATGTATCTAAATTACTAGTTTATATAAGTGGGAGAACATATAACATAACCCAACAATTATACCTACATGAGTAACTTAGTCATCTTAATCCAGCCACTATGATGTCATTAATTATTTCATACTAAATGTTGACAAAACCAAAGCTGAAGGAGTACTGTTGTAAAGTTGCAAAAATGACATAATGGGGCTGATTTACTAGGGTGAATGCGCTGAGCCAGTTCACACCCTAATTGGTGCGCCAGATAAATCAAGAATTGAGCGTGTGAACCGGCGCACGCATAAGCGTAACAGCGATAATAAATATGCCATTGATAATAGCGCACGCCGTATCATTAACAGTCCATTCACACAGGGGCAAGACGACTTCCAGCGCGACTTTGGGAGGCAACTTGGACACGACTTGAGTATGAATCACAGCGCGACTTGGGGCAACTTACAACATCTTAAGTCGCCCCCAGGCCAGGCGACTTTAATTTTAAATTAAAAACCGGCATGGGTTCCCCTCCAAGAGCATACCAGGCCCTTCTGGTATGGATATTAAGGGGAACCCTGAGACAAAAAAAAAATTGCCTGGGGGTCCCCCTCAAAATCCTCAAATCTGGGGGTCTTATCGGAATCTGAAAGCCACTTTTAACAAGGGGACCCCCAGATCCCGCCCCCCCTGTGTGAAATGGTAAGGGGGTACAAAAGTACCCCTACCATTTCACAAAAAAAATGTCAAAAATTTTAAAAATGACAAGAGCCAGTTTTTGACAATTCCTTTATTAAAGTCTTCTTCTTTCCATCTTCTTCGGCTCTTCTTCCTTCTTCCTTCATTCATCCTTCGGTTTCTTCCTCCAACTTCTTCTTCCTCTGCTTCTTTCTCAGATCCTTTGCTTCTTGCTTCGGTGATCTCGTCCGGCATCTTCCTCCATGGCGTCTTTTTCCCCGCTTTGTTCTCGGGCCGCTCTGCATCAATGGGAGGCTCCCGCTGTGTGACGCTTCTCTTCTTCTGATAGTTCTTATATAATGGAGGGCGGGGCCATCCGGTGACCCCGCCCCCTCTGACGCACGGTTCCATTATAGAAGTGTCAGAAGAAGAGAAGCGTCACACAGCGGGAGCCTCCCATGGATGCGGAGCGGCCGAGAACGAAGCAAAGAAGAAGAGACGCCGTGGAGGAAGATGCCGGACGAGAACACCGGAGCAAGAAGCAGAGGATCGGAGGAAGAAGCAGAGGAAGAAGAAGATGGAAGAAGAAACCAAAGGATGAAGGAAGGAAGAAGGAAGAAGAGCCCAGGAAGATGGAAAGAAGAAGACTTTAATAAAGGAATTGTCAAAAACTGGCTATTGTAATTTTTAAAGTGGAAGTAAACCCTCCTATCGTTTTCAGCCAAGGAAGCTGCCATCTTGGCCTCTGTTCAATCTTCAACTGCCATGATGCTGCACATGTGATCAGTTATGACACCAGCCATTGGATGGTTTGACAGTTTGGTTGAAAGCATAGTCAATGTGACAGGTAGCATTTCCGGCATGCCATTTTTTTTAAACTATTTAAATCAAAGGGTTTACTTCCGCTTTAACATTTTTGACACTTTTTTTGTGAAATGGTAGGGCTACTTTTGTACCCCCTTACCATGTCACACAGGGGGGGCCGGGATCTGGGGGTCCCCTTGTTAAAGACCCCCACAACCACCGGGAAAGGTTTGTGGGGATGAGGCCCTTGTCCTCATCAACATGGGGACTAGGTGCTTTGGGGGACCCCAAAGCTCCCTCCCAACGTTGAGGGCATGTTGCCTGGTACAGTTCAGGAGGGGGGGGGGGGGGCTCTCTCGTCCCCACCTCTTTTCCTGCAGTCCTGCCAGGTTGCGTGCGTGGATAAGGGTCTGGTATGGATTTTGAGGGGGACCCCCACGCCATTTTTTATTTTTTTTGTCGCAGGGATCCCCTTAATATCCATACCAGATCTGAAGGGTCTGGTATGGATTTTGAGGGAGACCCCCACGCCATTTTTTTTCGTAATTTTGTTTTTTTTTTTCTTAATGCTAACATGACCTGTGTGCAAATATCCTTAAGAAAAACATAAAAGTGAACCAGCGTAAAAAAATAAAAGTCAAGTTGAGAGGTGCGCCCATTCAACTTATGCAAATGCATTTACGTTGCTTGACATTTACTAAGATTTTGCCGGCACAGTGAACCAAAGCATTCGAACGTGCGCAAATCCCGCTTACGCATGTGCAGTGCATAAATTTACCTCACGCAGTTCTAAGTGTATTTGCAGGCGCAGCAGGCTTGTCCACAGAAAGTTACTTTCTCATTCTATTTTGGGCATATTTGTTACTTGGACAGTTATAACTATACTTCCTCACATCACCCCACATCACCCCCATAATATTGGCACTTCCAGCTTCTTTAAATTCTGAGTTGAAGATGCCGTGCGCCATGTTTATAGTGGCACACCGATCGCCACCTCCTGTGCACCGAGAATATAATAGTAAATGGGGAATTGCGCTGTGTTACAGGCACAAATGTTTTGTAAATATGAAAACGGCCGTTGCGCATCGCAGTGCGCTGCAACTCATGGCGCAAACTGTTCGTAAATCAGCCCCAAAATGTCAGTGACAGGTATCGAAGACTCCCATTCCTGTTTAGGGATCTTTGTTCCAGGTTGACCCTTTCACACCAATATTCCTTTCAAACCAAATGGTGCCCAAAGAGTAGTGATCCGCAGAGTTTGTCAATATACAGGTCTTTGTATTCTTTGCTACACGGAACTTTATATATAATGCTGCCCACTCCTTAATTTGTTGTTGAAATTAAAATACACAGGTATTCAATGTGTGTTAAAAAGCCTTCTGAGCTACTGTATTTTGACACTCTAATCACAAACTGAACGACAATATTACTTTGTGTGTTATGTTCCCTTCCTTGTTTGATGCACTAGTGTTTTACCTTGAGTTTATAGTTGTTTAACAAATGCCCCATTTGGAAAACAACTAACTTTTTATTTTTTTCTATTAAGCTTGTAATCTTTACCCTTAGAACCTGTGTTGTTATTACCATGTCAACTTTATGTTGTACAGTTTCAGTAATCCCTGTTTGTGCCCTAGCCGGGGGCGGATGTCACAAAATAGATGCTGGTCTGTGTGTAGATTTCTTATACACTTTTTATTGAAAAGACACCCCCATTTCGACATGTTATATAGTAAAATCAGGGTAATTTGCTATTCAACGTGTCTTCCGAAGGAAGTTTGATCTTATTCATTCAATTTATTTGCCCTAAAACATTGTATGCTCTCTGAACCAATGACCTGCTGTTTTTGCCCCTGAATGGTTCTCCTCTTCCACGTATAGGTTAGCTATAATGAGAGACATTGGTACACACATTTTACACCCATGTTTTTGTTTGTAGAACTCATGTTGACATTAAATATCATTATTTATATGAATTAGATCAGGGGTAGACAACCTTTTGAGCACAGTGTGGCAAAAAATGTTTTCAAAGAAATTGAGCGTGCCAATTTTATAACTAAAAATGTCAACTTCACACTCTCAATCACAAAAAGGATTTATTTAGCCCCCATTCATGCACCTTCACACCTCAGATCACTGCCCCCCCTGCAAATGTGTTTCACCACTGTACCCCCCTGCTCATCTGTCCCACCACTGTACATCTGCCCCACCACTGTAGTACCCTGCACATCTGCCCCACCACTGTACCCCCCTGCTCATCTGCCCCACCACTGTAACCCCCTGCTCATCTGCCCCACCAATACACCTCCTTTCACATCTGCCCCACTGCTCTATCCCCTGCTTTTCTGCCCCAACACTGAACCCGCCTGCTCATCTGTTCCACCACTGTAACACTCCTG
>CM053026.1:563037510-563107726 GCA_028564925.1 Lithobates sylvaticus
CCCTGCTCTCCTGCCCCACCACTGTTCCCCCTGCTCTCCTGCCCCACCACTATAACTCCCTGCTTATCTGCCCCACCAATACACCTCCTTTCACATCGGCCACACTGCTCTACCCTCCTGTCCATCTGGCCCAACACTGAAACTCCCTGCTCATCTGGTCCTTCGCTGTGCCCCTCTGCTCTTCTGTCCCACTGCTGAACCCTCTTCTCATTTCTTCCACCACTGTATCTCCCTGCACATCTGCCCCCCCCCCGCTGTACCCTTCTGCTCTTCTGTTCCACCTCTGAACCCCTCCTGCTCATTTTCCCCACCACTGTACCCTCCTGCTCATCTGCTCCACCACTGTATCCTCTTCTCATCTATGATTTGCGTGATATGCAGAGTGGTGAAAGGAAGCAGAGGTGAGATGCAGAGATGAGACACATCTACCTGTCCTGGCACACTCATCCTGCTGATCGACCTCTTGCATCCAGCCCACATGCTTGTATGTGATGTCACATACCAGCATATGGAATGGATATGAAATTATGAGCTCAGGTCAGGGGCATTTTCTGAAAGCAGTGGGCCTGTGTGCAGGATCATAAGTTGGGCCCCCGCAGCTGAAAAAAAGTGGTTGGGTGTGATTTTCATTGTGCTGAATACTGGCTGTGGCTTAATAGGAAAACAGAGTGCAGGGGTTCAGTAGTAAGTGACGTAAAGGTTTAGGAATAATTTCAACAAAGTTCCCAGAAGCTCTAGAGTAATTCCACAAACTGTCACCTGGCGATCTTAGCTACAGCAAAGTTAGAGAACCAAACAATGTTTCCCCTTCTTTACAATGTGTGGGGGGCACAGTGCCTCCCCCTCAGTGCAGGTGCAGCATGGGGAATTCTGAAATTGGAATTCATTAGTGTCTCACTGACACTTCCCTGCGCTGCTCTGCTGATGGGGAGGGAGTCGAGTGCCAGCAAAAGAGGCTTTGCATGCTGCTTTCGACACCAGTGCCGGGGGTTGCCTACCCCTGAATTAGATCATTATACATGAGACCTATCTTACATTTTATTAATTTCTCTTCCTGCCTTTATATGCTCTCCTTCCCACAGCACAATGACCAAGACTGCTCTCCACATTCAATATTTGGCAAGCAGAGGTATGTGGGTTAACAACAAGTGTATTCAGAGGTAGTCCTCAAGTAACCCCAATTACAACACCAATTTATCAAAAAGATTAACCCCAACCAAAAGAAGTCTGTTCGTCAAAGACTTTGTCAAATAGCCATTGACTTCTCTTCAAGTTGTCTAAGTTATTGACCACACAAGGCAACACTGATTATTCTGCTGGATCTTAAGTTGCATCTTTCTATCCTCATGGTCCCTTCTTAACCTGCTCTTGCTACCATGGCTCCTGAAAGAGCCTGCCAGGACCAGCCGCAATGTCACACTTTGAATTCTCATCTCTTCTCCCCTGCCTCGATCTACAGTAAGTGTCAGTTGTGTGTGGAATCTACCCCTCAATGGATTTCTTATTAAGGGTTAGAAGTTATTTGAGTAAAAAGACAGGGGGCAGGGGGAACATTTGATTTTTTGAAGTAATCCCAGGTATAAAATGGTGTTATTAGTTTAGGCTTAGTAAAATTAGAATGTCAAGACTTTATAGAAGAAAAAATGCAAACATCAGAAATTACTGTAGCTTGCATAGCACCTATAAATACTTGTCACCTAATATATTGCACATATTTGTGCTTTGTTTGCCAAATAATATAATGGTTAAGGTCATCGAAACATCCATAATATTTTACTATGCTATTAGCCTGCGAGAGATGTACTTAACTTCAAGATATTAAATATTTATCGTTAGCCATTCTAGCACAAAATGACTTGCTATAGATTAATAGCTCAGGAACATATCTGAACAGTTGATATCATTACTACTTTGGAAGACTGCATTCAAATTTGGCACAACATATATTTTGGTCCTGGATTCTTGTTAAAAGTTACTTTTTTTCTTTAAGAAATAGCATTTTCTGTTAATAATATTTGCAATTTATGCAATCAATATAAAGTAAGTTACAGGTCACTTTATAAAATCCTGATCCAAGTCTTTTGCTATAAAATGTAAGAGGGCCTACATATGGAATTTTCAGTTTAAGGTGAAACTAATTTTGGCAAGAACCTTGACCAAATTATTATATGCTAACTTTAAAATAGACTAACTCTTGATCATTTTTGGATAAGTCTTCATTCAGAATACAGTAAATTTTCACCTCAAACCCCTTGCCCCTATAAAAAAGGTACTCGATATATTAACTAGGAAAAACCACCATATTCTTAAATTAGGTCTTTAACATTGCACAATCCTAGTGCACATCCCTGATGTTTTGTTAGGATAAAGTGGGGATGATCAGTATTAAAGTTTTCCATGCACTGGATATTTTTTTAAATGCATTGAAGGCAGTGGGGTAGAGCAGAGGAGCAGGCAGGTAGATGAAATATGCAAGGGAGCAAGCAGGCAGATGGAGAAGCAAAAACAGCCATACCTAACAGATTTTTTTTTAAAGTTGCATAGAAATGAAAACTTTCAAAACTCATCTGTCTTGCTGCCTGCGCTTTTGAGCTTCATTGTATTCAAGAGATACAGCCTCTTGAAGAATCTTCCAAATTGAACATTTCAGTGTGTGGGACACCCATGTTCCCCTTTATGCTTTGTGGTTTCACTGAATATGTAACTATTTTCTCTTGTTAATGTGGAATAGTGCATGTGCTGTGTGTCTTGGGGGGGGGGGGGGGAGGCTGCACAAGACTGTTGACCAGGGGAAAAAAAGTATAAATTTGTCCATATATATTCATGGGTGTGACTAGTTTAATCTAACAAGGTAGTTGTAATTTGTGCATCTTGAAAAAAAAGTGTTTTTCTTAGTTTCTGTTATAAAATTTAGCAAATAATAATTTTTTCTTTATACATTTTTAACAAAATCTATACTGCTGCATTTCTTTGGTAAAAAATAACCCAAATCAGTGTATATTATGTGGTCTGTGTGAAAGTTATAGAGTCTACAAGCTATGGTACTAATCATTGAAAATTGATCACATCTGATCACACCTGATTTCTTGAGCCCCTAATATGCCAGGACAGTACAAATATTCCCCAAATGACCCCTTTTTGGAAAGTAGACAGTCCAAGGTATTTAGTAAGAGGCATGGCAAGTTTTTTGAAGTTGTAATTTTTTCCCACAATTCTTTGTAAAATTAAGAAATTACATTTTTTTTTACACAAAATTGTCATATTAACAAGTTGTTTCTCACACACAGCATAGGCATACTTGCAACTACACCCCGAAACACATTCTGCTACTCATCCTGAGTATGGCGATATCACATGTGTGAGACTTTTTTTACAGCCTAGCCTCATAGAGAGGTGTAACTTCCAAGGAGTGCGTCAGTCATTATCCACTTTAAGACCAGGCCTTCTATTGACACATCTTGTTTAAAAATCTGTATTTTTGTTACAAAATCACATAGAACCCCCAAACATATTTTTTGTAGCAGAGTCCCAAGAGAATAAATGGGTGGGTTTTGCAAATTTTTATGCCACACGGTATTTGCTCAGCAGTTTTTCAAACGCAATTTTACAAACTGATGCATAAATAAATTTTAAGGAAATTTAATGCCCACAAAGACAATATAGTACCCAAATTTTTGGTAAAATCTAAAATATGCTTTACATTTTTTTGTTATTTTTTGGTGGGACACTGGTACACTGACAGATGTTTTCTGCACTTGTACACTATGACAGATGTTGATCATCCACTGGCGGACACAGACAAATGTTGATGTTGCAATGGAACACTATTGCAGATGTTTTTGTGCACTGGTACAGATGTCCATGGGACACTGGTACACTGAAATGCCCCGTACACACGATTGGACTTTCCGACAACAAAACCGTGGAATTTTGTTCGAAGAGTGTTGGCTTCAAACTTGTCTTGCATACACACGGTCACACAAATGTTGACCAACAATTACGAACGTAGGGATGTATTAGACGTACTACGTGGTTTTTCAGCTCTTTAGCGCTACATTTTGAGCTCCTTCTGCTAATTTAGTATTAGTAGAGGTTTAGTGAGTGGTGATTCCTGCTTTTCACTTCGTTTCTGAACAGCCGTTTGTCAACCAGACATTTTGCGAAATCGAAAAAGATAACGTGTTATTTATTATTGGCCTTGGAGTTATTGCTTTGACGTTATTTTTTTTGGTTGAATAATGATTTGATTTGGTATATTTTCTATATTTTTGGATGCATATAATGCACTTTTTGGTTAAGTTCTATTGGCAGGTAGCATTTCTAATGTTGTTTTTTTTTTTTTTTTAAAGCACAATAAAACAATATTGGAGAATAATACTTGGCTATGTGTTTTACTTCAAATGACAGTTTGGGAGTAGGCAGTTACATTTTAAAAAAAATACAATGTAAAACTGACAAGGGACACCAACATAGTTGTATCTTTGTTCTTAAAAACTACGGGATAATGGTGTTGTGGTAACTTGCACAAATAATTAAAAAAAACATAATATTATTATACTTGATATCACTAGAAAAAAAAAATCCTTTAAAAATGTCATCAGTATCACCAGCAAAGACGCTTCATTATTATCCCATTAAAGAAGAGAATTGTGCACTGCTTTTGGAGATTTCATAATTTGCCACGTCACAAATGTTAATTCTCCATTACAAACGCTAGTTTACAAGACCAACCGCTTCTGCTTCCGAGCTTGCGTGTTTCTACTTTGGACTTTTGTTTGACGGACTTGTGTACACACGATCGGAAAGTCCGACAACACACATTTGTTGGCGGAAAATTTGAGAGCATGCTAGCCAACATTTGTTGGCGGAAAGTCTGACAACAAATGTCCGATGGAGCATACACATGGTTGGACTTACCGCGAACAAGCTCACATCCAACATTTCCCGTCGGAAAATCCGATCGTGTGTACACGGCATAACAGTTGTTTTGTGCACTAGTACAGATTTTAGTGGGACACTTTGACAGATGTTTTGTACACTGGTACAGATGTGCAGTGGGTACTTGGACAGATGTTCATGGGACAAGGATAGTGGTGCTTGATGTACTGTGAGGGGATAGCTGCAGTCTGTGTTATCTGTGACAGCTCTCTGTGTAAAATCATCAGTTACACAGAGCTGTAGGCAAAGGCTGCAGCATCCCCCCAGGGATTGCTGACACAGAGTGTCTCTGTTTGCACTGTGAAGGTTGTGATTGGACACAGCCATCACGTGATCGGGAGAGCCAATCACAGCACCCATGCCGTGATCTGTGATTGGCTGTGTTAGAAGATTACAGCCATCACAGCATCGCGCAGATGAGCTTATAATTCTATTAATTTCTATGTCTGAGCAAGGAGCGTTGAGCATCTCTATTTGTTGGTTAGAAAGAATGGGTAGTGTAATATCATTAAGCCAGTTCAGGGAAGATTGTTTAGGTGAGGATTGGGGAGTAGAGAGAAGCTTTTTATAGAAGTCTAAAAATATGTTCATAACTTCTTTGGGATGAGATACTAAGTTGCCTCATGAATTCCTTAATTTATAAGTGTTGGGAGGTTTTGTTGTTTGCTTTAGTTTTCTGGCAAACATTATGTATTGCTATTAAGCAAAAATCGAGCTTTAGACCATCTAAGGGCTTTTTCTGTATCTGATGTAAGTAATGAGTCTAATACCCCGTACACACGGTCGGATAGTCCGACGGAAAAAGTCAGATCGGATTATGTTGGCGGAAAACCGATCGTGTGTGGGCTCTAGCTGGCTTTTTGAGAGCAGAACCTTAGATTTTCTGACAACAAAATCCGATCAGACTTTTTCCGATCGTGTGTAGAGAATTCCGAAGCACAAAGTGCCACACATGCTCAGAAGAATTTTGGAGACGAAAGCTATTGTTTGGAAGGATCAGATTTTCCGCCAACTTTGTCCGACCGTGTGTGTGCAACACAAGCTTCGGCCAAAATCTGTCGGAAAAAATCAGACGGATTTTGTGGTCGGAATGTCCGACCGTGTGTACGGTGCATAAGGCTGTGGGTTCTTCTTGAATTTGTTTAAAAAGATTGCTGGAGGGGTTTTGGGTGTTCCTGTGATACAAGAGACCTAGATCTCTTGTAAGAGACCTTAATCAGCGAGTTTAGATTTGTTTTTGGTTGAGGCAATATTTATCAAATGGCCTCTCATGACCGCCTTATGTGCCATCCATAAAGTTGTAGGTGGCATGTCTGGTGCTATGTTAAGTGCAAAGTATTGCTCAAGGTGAGATAGGATTTCTTGAGATATTGTTGGGTCAGTTAGCAGGGAATCATTTATTTGCCACTTATGTGTTGTTGCTAGGCCTATATGTGAGGTGTTGAAGGAGACTATATGGTGGTCTGACTAGGGACATGGGTGGATCTCTGCTTTTGAGGAATTGGCTAATAAGGCTAATTGGGGTACAAAAAATATAATCCAGCCATGCATAGCTATCATGTGGGTGAGAGTAGAATGTGTAGGCTTTAATACCTACATTGTGAGCTCTCCATGTATCTACTAGTTGGTGGTTGTATAATGATCGATTTAGTGATTCAGGGAATGCTTTAGAGGATGGAACTACTCTGCTTCTATCTAGTGCTGAATGTGCAGCTAGGTTAAAATCACCCCCTACTATTAAGTGTGTGAAATGAAATCTAAGGTGTCAAAGAATTTGGAAAAAAAGCTTGTTTGTGCGTCATTAGGAGCATATACTGAGGCAATTGTGACAGAGCGTCCTTTTATTGAACCTTTTAAAATCAAATATCGACTTTCTGGGTCTTTAAAAACACTTTGGGTTTCAAATACTTCTGAGTTCCTTACAAAGATTGCTGCGCCCCTGGATTTAGTGTTATACATTGTGCAATAGAATTGACTGTAACCCTTGTCAAAAAATGTAGGATCTTTATCTGCAAAATGAGTTTCCTGTAACAGAATAATGTCAGCCCCCAATCTCTTGTAGTGACGGAAAGCTTTTTTCCTCTTTTGAGGAGAGTTAATGCCCTGGGCATTGTGAGATATCACCCTAAGCCCCATTGAATAGGTGATGGGTAACTGTAGTAGTTATAGGGTGATAGAAAAAGCTCACGACGCCCAGGGCACAGCACACATGCAAAAAGATACAGAATTACTATTGTCATCATCAATGTCAACATTAGGATTTTTATAGGACCAATGAAAGAGATCAAACACCACCTGACCAAGAACCATTTTGGTGTGGACAAAATTGTCCAAAACTCACATAGGGAGCCCTATCTATTAAAATAACAGATAACATGATCAGTTGCGTAAGAAACGATACGGACTGAACCATATTTTGGGAACCCATTGCGAGTAAGGGGACAAACTAACTGAGACAGAGCAGATCAGCCTCAGCGAAGATTCTATAAGACAAAAAAAGTATGTGCATGCAGTATATCATATATTGAAAAAGTGAAAAACAAAAATATATAACTTCATATAAAAGGCACTATAAAATACCAACAAGTGTCCCTCCAAAGGAGTATACCAGCTGTTTACTTTGAGCTGCCATATTAACTTGCAACTTTTCAAAACTTTAATAACCTTTCTTTTAAGCACTAGGCGCCCGCGCTATAGCCGAAAGACGGCTGCAGCGCGGACGCTCCCTGCTGTTTACTTCCCTAATGCGCGCTCCTGAGAGCGCGCATCGGGGAAGTTCTGTGCTGGCCATGTCCGTCGGACACAGCCGGTCACAGATCGCTGTAAACGGCCAATCACAGCGGCCGTTTACAGCGAGATTGGGCTGTCCAATGAGAGATGATCTCATATGTTTGCATATGCAAACATATGAGATCATCTGTCAGCGCCGCTCTGCCTCCTCACACAGACAGCGTGTGAGGAGGGAGAGAGGAACGGCGCCGGTGCGCTGCAAGTAAGAAAAAAATAAAAATAAATAAATAAAGTGATCTGTCCCCGCTGCCATGCTGCCACCTGTCACCAGTACCACCTGTCCCAGCTGCCACCTGTCACCAGTACCACCTGTCCCAGCTGCCACCTGTCATCAGTACCACCTGTCCCAGCTGCCACCTGTCATCAGTACCACCTGTCCCCAGTACCACCTGTCCCCAGTGCCATCCGTGCCATCTGCCAGTGCCACCTGTCCCCAGTGCCACCTGTCCCCAGTGCCATCTGTCATCAGTGCCACGTCAGTGCCATCTGTCATCAGTGCCACGTCAGTGCCACGTGTCATCAGTGCCACGTCAGTGCCATCTGTCAGTGCCACGTATCAGTGCCATCTGTCAAAAGTGCCACCTGTCAGTGTCATGTGCCATCTGTTATCAGTGGCACGTGTCATCAATGCCACGTATCAGTGCCATCTGTCATCAGTGTCACGTGTCATCAGTGCCACGTATCGGTGCCATCTGTCATCAGTGCCACGTATTAGTGCCATCTCTCATCAGTGCCACGTATTAGTGCCACATGATATCAGTGCCACGTATAAGTGCCATCTGTCAGCAGTGCCACATATTAGTGCCATCTGTCAGTGTCACGTGTCATCAGTGCCCCCGTATTAGTGCCATCTGTCATCAGTGTCACGTGTCATCAGTGCCCCGTATTAGTACCATCTGTCATCAGTGCCACATCAGTGTCACGTGTCATCAGTGCCACCTGTCATCAGTGCCACGTCAGTGTCACGTGTCATTGTCCTGGTGCTCCAGGGCCTATAAAAGTGTAATAGGTAGTCAACAATTTAGATGTGTAATTTATGCTCCTAGAACACCCGATGGCGCTCCCTGTATTTTGGGCCTCTCTAAGTGGCCAGGCTGTGGAAAAGTCCCACACCTGTGGTATCAAAATACTCAGGAGGAGTAGCAGAATTTAATTTGGGGTGTCATTTGTGGTATACACATGCCATGTGAGAGAAATAACCTATTACAATGACAATTTTGTGGAAAAAAATAAAAAATAAAAAAATAATTCATTTTGCAAAGAATTGTGGGAAAAAAATGACAACATCAAAAAGCTCACCATGCCTCTTACTAAATACATTGGAATGTCTACTTTCAAAAAAGGGGTCATTTGGTGGGTATTTGTACTTTCCTGGCTTGTTCAGGTAACAAGAAATGAGATTGGCCACCAGTGCATCAGGTGTGATCAATTTTGTATAATTTGCACCACAGTTTGTAGAGTCTGTAACTTTCACAAAGACCAAATAATTTCCACTAATTTGGGTTATTTTTACCAAAGATATGTGGCAGTATAAATTGTGGCCAAAATTTATGAAGAAAAATTAATAATTTGCTAAATTTTATCACATAAACAAAGAAAAATTTGTTTTTTTTCAAAATTTTCGGTCTTTTTTCATTTATAGCGCAAAAAATTAAAAACCCAGAGGTGATCAAATACCACCAAAAGAAAGCTCTATTTGTGGGAAAAAAAGGACAAAAAAATCATTTGGGTTCGGTGTTGCATGACTGAGTAATTGTCATTCAAAGTGTGAGAGCACCGAAAGCTGAAAATTGGTCTGGGCAGGAAGGGTGTTTAACCACTTGCCTACAGGGCACTAAAACCAACTTCCTGCCCAAGCCATTTTGCAGAGCTGTCGCACTTTGAATGACAATTGCACAGTCATGCTTTACTGTACCCAAACAAATTTGTTATCGTTTTCTTCACACAAATAAAGCTTTCTTTTGTTGGTATTTAATCACTGCTGGGTTTTTTATTTTCTGTCAGTAAATTTTGTAACTAAGTAATTTTTCTCCTTCACTGATGTGCGCTGATGAGGTGGCACTGATGGGTACTGATATGCTGAACTAGTGGGCATTGATGAGGTGGCACTTATGGGCACTGATTAGGTGACACTGATGAGGAGGCACTAATATGCCGCACTTATGGGCACTGATAGGTGGCACTCCAAAGACTTGCTGGTAGGTTAATTAGACCCTGTCTAAAAAAAATTGTCCAAAAACATGTGTTGTGTATGTGTTTGTAAGCGTGTCGGGACCCTATGGGGTAAAGGACCGAGCTATACTGCAGATGGACACCAGCGGCATAAGCGCCCTGAGGCGATTCAGTTTGCATAGGTAGCGCTATACAAGTCACTCATTCATTCATTCACTGATATGTGGCACTGATGAGCACTGTTAGGTAGCACTGATGGGCACTAATAGGCAGCACTGGTGGGCATTGATAGGCGGCACTGGTGGGCACTGGTGGGCACTGATAGGCGGCACAGATAGGTGGTACTGATGGGTATTGATGGGTGGCACTGGTGGGCGACACTGATGGGCAATGATCAACAGCAGTGATGGGCATTATTGGGCAGCACTGATAGGTGGCACTGATAGCCAGCACTGACTGGCATTGCTAATGGGTACTGAATGGTGGCACTTGTGGGCAGTGGTGGGCACTGATTGCGGGCACTGATTGCGGGCACTGATTGGTGACACTGTTGGCACTATATTGTAATAATATTGTATTATTATCCAGCACTGCCTTTACCCTCTTGGGCATGGAGTTCACCAGAGCTTTACAGGTTGACACTGGAGTCCTCTTCCACTCCCCCATGACGACATCACAGAGCTGGTGGATGTTAGAGACCTTGCGCTCCTCCACCTTCTGTTTGAGGATGCCCCACAGATGCTCAATAGGGTTTAGGTCTGGAGACATGCTTGACATGTCTATCACCTTTACCCTCAGCTTCTTTAGCAAGGCAGTGGTCATCTTGGAGGTGTGTTTGGGGTCGTTATCATGTTGAAATATGGCCCTACGGCCCAGTCTCCGAAGGGCGGTGATCGGGCTTCAGTATGTCACAGGACATGTTGGCATTCATGGTTCCCTCAATGAACTCAATGAACCCCCAGACCATGACACTCCCACCACCATGCTTGACTGTAGGCAAGACACACTTGTCTTTGTACTCCTCACCTGGTTGCTGCCACACACACTTGACAGCATCTGAACCAAATAAGTTTATCTTGGTCTCATCAGACCACAGGACATGGTTCCAGTAATCAATGTCCTTAGTCTGCTTGTCTTCAGGAAACTGTTTGTGGGCTTTCTTGTGCATCATCTTTAGAAGTGGCTTCCTTCTGGGACGACATCCATGCAGACCAATTTCATGCAGTGTGCGGCATATGGTCTGAGCACTGACAGACTGACCCCCCACCCCTTCAACCTCTGCAGCAATGCTGGCAGCACTCATACATCTGTTTCCCAAAGACAACCTCTGGATATGACGCTGAACATGTGCACTCAACTTCTTTGGTCGACATTGGCAAGGCCTGTTCTGAGTGGAACCTGTCCAGTTAAACCGCTGTATGGTCTTGTCCACCGTGCTGCAGCTCAGTTTCAGGGTCTTGGCAAACTTCTTATAGCTTAGGCCATCTTTATGTAGAGCAACAATTATTTTTTTTTAGAGAGTTCTTTGCCATGATATGCCATGTTGAACTTCCAGTGACCAATATAAGAGAGTGAGAGTGATAACAGCAAATTTAACACACCTGCTCCCCATTCACACCTGAGACCTTGTAACACTAATGAGTCACATGACATCGCAGAGGGAAAATGGCTAATTGGGCCCAATTTGGACATTTTCACTTAGGGGTGTACTCACTTTTGTTGCCAGCGGTTTAGACATGAATGACTGTGTGTTGAGTTATTTTCAGGGGACAGCAAATTGACACTGTTATACAAGCTGTACACTCACTACTTTACATTGTAGCAAAGTGTAATTTCTTCAGTGTTGTCACATGAATAGTTATAATAAAATATTTACAAAAATTTGAGGGGTGTACTCACTTTTGTGAGATACTGTGTGTATATATATATATATATATATATATATATATATATATATATATGCAGGCTGAGTTCTCAGTACAGCTAGAAAACTGTGACCACACTGTGCTCTCATGCCTCATCTGATCAATAGGAAAGCAGAGAGACTGGCAGGGACACCAGGGATATCATACAAAGTAAGTGCTACAAAGAGAATAGGATACTTTTTCATACAAGTACATGTATGGCAGGCACATATTAGGAATATGAAATGCTGGGTTTACATATTCTTTAATGAGCATCTGAAACATATCACTATTTTAAAAAATTCTTTACATAGAAACCTGTAAGTGCAAGCTACAAATGAATATTACATGGTCAATTATCCTAACTGGTTTTACACTTGAAGAAAATCCTTATTTTTAAAGCTAGGGTGAATTATGGGCTATGTCAAGCTGAGTGAAAAGAAAGGAAGTAAAAACAATCATTTAAACATGCTGACTATAATAAATGTAAATACTGTATTTCACACTACAGACCAAATTGCTCCTCGGGCAACATTTATAGCACCAACAGCTTAAATCCATAGGGCACACAATGATTTGTTTGTTATGCTTCTGAGTGGGCCCTAAGGCCAGTGTGGCTTTGGTCTTTGCACTGCGATTTAACAGGCAGCTATGAAACAAATAATTAGAAGCATCTGAGTTTAATGATAGAACTATGAAAGCAAGGCAGGCTCAGCTGGCTTGGTTTGAGTTAGCAAGAATGTAGAAACACCATAGAGAGCGTCAAAGAAAGAACTCTGGGCATTGTTTTGGTAAGGAACATTCAAATGGTTCAATGACCTCCAGATGTTACCATAACTGTAGAGAATCATGGTTTATATTTGCCATATAAGAGAATACTTTGATAGAAATATGTTAGCTAAAAGGCCTTAAGCAAAAGCAAATTATTTAGGTTTATGCAGTCTTTTTTTTTAGGTTTATTAACACATTTAGGTTGTGACAACATTAATGCAAAAGCAAGCAATATCCTGTTTGTATGTACTGTATATAAATGTGTTCACACCAGAACATTGTGTTGACATGCATATATATACATGTGGTTTCAATGAGCTGCATCATTTGACAGTGGAAAAATGCTGGTTAACGTGCCAAAATTGCAGCTTGAATATTTTTAAAAAACAAACCAAAAAATAGTTTACAAAGTGTCTGGTGTGAAAGAGCTATAAAATATAATTGGAAATATATTTTATGTAAAAATGTCAGACATAATCGTCAAACATTTTTAGATTTTTCTATTCCATATACATCAGAGTCCCCAAACTATGGGTGCAAACCGGCCTCTGCAATAAGAAGGCAGTGCATGCTGGGTTTTCTTATGCTAAGGGAGCAGCTACAGGTATATGCAGATTAGCAGTGAATGTCAGGCACAGGAATGCAGAGCACTTGAGCACCTCGCATAGTAACAGGCATCAGGTGGATTGATATTCTTCCCGAAGGTACCCATATAGAAGTTAGAAGTAAACAAAAATAGCCCCTGCGCTACCTGTGTGCAACGTGTTTTGTAGATACAATATGATGAGCCAACCAAAATAAATAAATGTGTAAATAATATTAAGCAGGTTGTTGCAATACCTAATGTGTTCCCACAGTGAATAAACAAATAGTGTAAATGGAGTTGCGCAGCCTAAAAACAAAGTGTCATATAATAGCCATACTCTCAGTTATTTTCATAATTTCATACACACGGTTGGGAATTCCGACGGAAAATGTCCGATCGGACCATGTTGCTGGAAAATCCGACCATGTGTGGGCTCCATCGGACTTTTTCCGTCGGAAATTCCGACTGAAAAAATTTGAGATCCTGCTCTCAAATTTTCCGACAACAAAATCCGATCGGACTTTTTCCGATCGTGTGTAGAGAATTCCGACCGACAAAGTGCCACGCATGCTCAGATCAAATTATGAGACCAAAGCTATTGGCTACTAGCCTCTACGTAGTTCCGTCGTATGCAGCGAACGTCACCACGTTCAGAATGATCGGATTTTCCGACAACTTTGTCCGACCATGTGTATGCAACACCAGTGTCGAACAAAATCCGTCGGAAAAAATCAGACGGATTTTGTGGTCGAATTTCCGACCGTGTGTATGGGGCATAAGACAGGTATTTGCACCCACTTCCGGGCATATACTCCCACGGGAGTCTACGCCTCTTCCCCTCCCCGCGCTGTCTTCTGGGACACACACAGGTCCCAGGAGATAGCAGGGACCAGGTAGGACGCGCAGCGTGGCTCGCACATGCGCAATAGGGAACCGGAAAGTGAAGCCGCAACGCTTCATTTCCTGATTCCCTCACCGAGGATGGCGGCGGCAGCTTCCGAGAGCTGAGCGATTGATCGCTTTGGCTGCCGACATCGCTGGGCCCTGGCACAGGTAAGTGTCCATTTATTACAAGTCAGCAGCTGCAGTATTTGTACCTGCTGGCTTTTAATATTTTTTTTTTTTTAGGTGGACCTAAATAACCAGAAAATATATCCTGTAATTAATAAATGTCCAAAAACAATAGTAATATAATATAATAAAGTGCACGTGCTCTGTGTATTGCACAATGATCCTTAATAATGTAGTATCCTGTGATACAAATGTAAAGTGTCCAAAAAATATATATACATAAAGTGCACCTGCTCCGTGTATTGCACAAAACCCTTAATGATAATATTTCAAAAATCCATTATGAAAACATAAAAAGTGATAATGGGGATGATATCTTCATGCAGTGTTCACACACCCCCCACCAGATGTACCCTCACCTTAAGGGCTTTATATAAAAGCCTGTGATAAATATTATTATCAACTTGAAAAGATCCTCCTATGTTTCCTCTTTCCTATGTTAGCTAATTTTGGCTTAACTGCTGATACAAGGATCACTTCTTCCTCCTGATTAAAGTACAGATCAAAAGCCACTGCTTCCTTCTGGCTATCAGCAGTTTCCTCATATATAACACGTGGACAAAAAAAGAAGCTTGCAATAGTGTGATAACGTTTAAAACAGATTTATTGCAGCTTAAAATCCGCATAGATTTACACTCATATTTTGCATAATAAAAACACGCCTTGGTATGCTTATAGACAAAGGGGTGATAACATCACCTGGAGACTGAATCTGCAGCCCCGGATCCCGGCGTTCACCCTGTCCTAAGCCTGTGCTGCAAGAGTCCTTGCTTACTTCCTCATCAACCGATTAAGCTCCTCCTATGAGGACTCTGAATTTCATAACAAATCCACCATTAGGCTAGAGGTTTGGGTGATAGAGCAGATGCCCAAGAACCTCTCTGAGGCTGAGCGATTTCACAGACATCCATTAGATACACTATCACCTGGAGGCCTAAACAAAGAACTAGACGTGTCCACTATCTTATAGGCTCATATACTAATTATACATATTTGCGCCTCCCTTTTGTTCAAGTTACCTTGACTTCTCTTAAGAGTTGATGTATTGGGAGAGGTTTATGAGGGGGGTGGTGGGTGATACTTTCCTACAGTAAGTAATGATCAGTATGTAATAAAGATATATGTACTTTTATTTTCAAGATCCACACACTCTTACCCATACACACAGAACTATACTTATATAAAACTACGCTTCGTTGGCTCAGAACATCCATAGTATAATCTATATTCTAAAATACTATACTCTTACCCCCCTCCTTATTTTAATATACAATTAATAATAATTTTTTGTATTACTGTATACTTATTGTCATTATGTATACCCCTTTATTGCCATTTTTATTCTTTAGCGATGGAATGTTTCTCCTTTTAATATCATAAATGATTCTCATTTTCATACATGTAGATAATCATTGGATAATCATCTCCCTATCTCAACAGATGGGTACAAGTTGTCTATCATATGGTTATGTATTTATGAACTTCTATTAATATTAGACATGTGCATTAATTTTCGTCCGAATGCATTTTCGTCCGAATTTCAGGTATTTTCGTTTTCGTTTTAACAAACGATAACGAATGTGCAGAATCCAAAAAACTGAAAGATCGGACATAAACAAATGCTTTATTTTCGTTTTCGCTGTGACAACAGTTCGATATAGATAGGAGATTCAACATGACGCTGACAATAGTGATCTGTATCCATCGAACCTGTGGTCGAATGTGCCTAACCTTAGCTCTATTAGTTCAAGATTATTCTACATAGAGAGAAAAGATTTGAAATTATAGAGACAATAGCAAAAAAGGTTGAATGTGCCTAACCTAACTCTATTAGTCCAAGATTATTCGACAGAGAGAAAAGATTTGACATAAAGATTTGACAAAGCAGTCGGCGCAAGCGAACATTTATGGTCAGATGCTCCGCCATAGGCTATAGAAGAATTCTAATGTTGGTTGACTAGTAATAATAATTAATAAATGTAATTATTACTAGTGTCATACAACATTAGAATTCTACTATAGCTTGTAGGCGGAACATTCGACCGGAAACGTACGATTGCAGAGTCGTACAGTTTAGCTGCTCTGTCGAATCTTCTTAGAACATTCGACAGACACCATAAGCCTTCAATGACAGATTCGACCTTAATTATTTCGGATTTTTGGACTAATGCATTTTTTTAACAAAACAAAATAAATAAAAACAAATTTTCGGGAGTAACTAAATAAATGTATTTTTCGGACAAAAACTAAATTCCAAAACAAAATATTTCAGTGTGCACATGTCTAATTAATATTATATCTTTATAAAGTATTTTATTATATATGCAACTTTGCAATTATTATTCATTTTTAGCCTTAGATATACTTGTAAATTTTTACATATCATTGCTGATACATATCTATTGAATGACTATGAGCCGCATTTTAGGTTTAGGTAATTGCCGTGCAGCGTGTGTTAATCACAATGTCCACTAGATGGCAATATATAAGGCTCCAGAGTTTTTTCCCCTAAACCATTGAGAAAAGAGCACATTCTCCGTGGTTCTACTGTGCATGCTCCGAAACGCGTCACAATCTTGTGACATCATCTGGGTCGAAGCTTGAGTTTCAGCGCTCGCTTTGAGCTCTTTCCACATCTGACCATCTAGCCGACCGGAACAGCCCTACAAGTGGAGGTGACCACAGCTGTACGTTAATCCCCTACACCCACTGATGTCTCCTGAATGTAATTTTCCCTGTGAAATGCCTGTTTTTATCATTTCCATGTGAGTTATATTCTTATTAGTTCTTAATAAATTGCCTTACACTCTACACTCAGAGGTGCCTGTTCTCTCTCTTTTTTTTATCTGAATGATATGATCCCTTTCTCCAAATCATTTGAAGACCACATTCAGCATCTCGACTGGGTGTTCACATGCCTTTTGCAGTACAGATTGAAATAGAAACCTAGTAAGTGTCACCTGATGTGGAAAATAATCCAATATCTGGAACATGTCATTGAGGCTGAGGGGTTTCCCTTGACTCCCCAAGATTCAAGCTGTGCAAAACATGGAACACCTTTAAGACGCTGTCCAAACTGCACTTCTTACTGGGGCTGGTGGGGTATTATAGCTGTTTTATCACTAAATTAATGAAAATTGTGGTACCCCATACCAAGTTATTGAGTGGACAGATGTCTCAATAAAAAGGGTGGCCTTTGCCCTTCATCCAGGCTCAATGGCATGAACTGCAGCAGGATGCCTTTGACACCCTAAAGCAGCATCTGACATCAACCCCTTTTCTGGGTTACATAGAGTATACTAACCCCTTTGGGGTCTTTACAGATAGATGTGATATGTGATATTGATATCACATAGTTTCTGAAGCAGATTTTAAATACTATCAAGTCCTGTGTGTATGTTTTAGAGCATGTAATCCATTCTGAATCCACAAAAAAATTGAGAAACATAGTTGTGCAGTATATGTATTGGAGTAACAGCGCTGTCTAATAAAAATTAATGAGTGTTCTACATGAATATAATAGCTTGTGTAAAAATATAAATATTAAATAAATAAATGAATAAATGATAATTCCTGCCGCAACCTCATGTGAGATACACACAAAAAGTACAAGAAAAGAAAAAACGGCTGCGCTGAAATAATAAACGTGAGGGTTATTCACCCCTAACTTAGTGATATAATGAAAAATTCAGCCCAAGGCTGGTACTGTTTAACGTGAATACAGTACAGTGAACATCCGCTGGATGCAATTAATAACCATTTAATCTGTCTAACTTTAAAATATACTCCCACAAGTGAATGACAAGTGTAAAGTAAAATAAAATTAATACAAATTGCAAAAATTTCATAATCAAGTGACGATGAGTCCAGATTCAGTTTGATGGCATAGTGAACAACAGAGACCCAAAAGAACAGATGTCACTAAAATTTTAACCATGCAAAAAAGTCCACCATAGAAAATAAAGTTCTGCTGTTAACAGTTCACAGTGCTGAAACATATGACACCCGCAAAACAAGTGGTTGGATAGCCAAAGAAAAGTCCTCCACCATATGAAAAGATAGCAGCTTACCAGCTGATCTGATCTCTGTGTTAAAAGAGATCAGATAGGCCTGTGGCATAAACCCCTGCCTGGGTCTCTATCCAGACTCTTCCAGATGGCAATCTCCAATTCAAAGATATATGCAAATCACTCCTGGGGTCCCCTTACTCTCGTCCAATAGATTCACATGAAAGAGAAAGGGACATCCATAGCGCAATATTGTTTTCACCCTTAGAGACTGCAGAGATTAGTACAAAGCTCCTGGATAGACACATGGAGGGTGGTGTTTGCAAAAGTTGTGCAGTAAACTGAAACATGCTTTTTGCAGTATACTGGACCACTTTCTTTCTGTGGTTTATGTATAGGCTGCAGCATTGACTTTTTGAGTATTTAATGCGGCTGGAAAAATACTAGCTGGGAGACTGCACCTTACTGCATGATGATAACAGCTAGCAGGCTAAGCTAAGCTCATTTGTTTGGTGACTTTACCTATTCACATTATTATTGATTTCATGAAACCTGTCCCCCTTAATATGTCATGATCAATTACTTACCATTGAATTACTCCACACAATTTTAATTAATTTAGTTTGGTCAAAGTTGTGACTGTATAGAGATGGAAAACCAGCTCAATGATGAGATAATCTCCTTGCTCCCTCTTCCAATCAGCAAGCTCCATGTGCTAAAATTTACAGCACTTTACAATGCCATAAAGCATAATTGGCTAGCAGTGTTGCCCCTTACTTACCCAGTCTAAATGTTAATGTGCAATAGATTACGTTGGGCTAAAAAAGAGATATAGTGAATATATGAGACTACACCTGGTGTAAGTACATAACTGAAGTCAAAGGGATTATTTTATATCTGCTTACACTTACATTTTAAAGCAGACCTTCAATCAAAAATTAACGTTTCCTGCAATCTAATCCTTACCCCTCAAGATTTCTTTAAAAAGCTGACCTTTCTATGATTTTTTATTAGCCTTTTTTATTTTTTACCTGGCCCTGGCCTCTGTTGTCATTCTTGCCTAGGCAAGAATTATTGTTCATTCTCTGCTGCTTCCTGGGATTCTGATATTAGATATCCCAGGAGACATTACTCTCCATTTATGTAAACAGAATGGAAGATCTGGCACATGCACAGAGATCTGGTATCATGTCATTGAGGGGTCGGCTGCAGGAGCTAGGAAGAGACCGCCAGTTACCCATAATGTAAACAATGAAGATGACAGTACAGGACTTGGAGTAGGAGAGTGGGACATGACAATAAGGCAATGCTGGATCCTTTGAGCTTATATTATTAGAGCATATAGGAACATCATAGGTAAGGACAAGAAAAAACAATTTAATTGGAAGGGTGAAGTTACTCTTTAATTTATGCTATTATTTAAAATAAGCATTATTATCTCTGCAGACAATTAGTTTTTATTTAAAAAAAAAAAAAAAGTGTGACTTTTTAACTCATCAGCAATAAAAGAGGTCAGTGTATGTTTCCCACTGTCCTGTGCAGAATAAGAAAGTAATGCTGTTTATTTGTTTAATCTAAGTGTCAGGTAGATGAGCTTTTATCCTTTTTCTTAAGTATTTTTCCCCTATTGCACATCTGTGCAACATTCTCTATGCATCCAGTTTAACAAATATCCAGGCCAGGTGCAACAAATTAGCCCATTTGCACTTGTGAAAAGATCTGTGACCCATGGAGGGAGCTATCAGGCTCACACATCTGTCATAATGGGTTTCCATGTTTGCATAGTGTATTTTGCATATACTGCTCTAAGCTATTAATGTCTTACTAGCATTTCCTTTGTGCAAATGATATGATTTTGCATTGAAAAACTCAGTTTCCTTCCTACTTTGTTTGTTACTTTTTTCTCTTAGCAGGGACAGCACCATAAAAATATATTTTACCTCCAGGTTCTTTTCTTGTCATCTGCTGCTCTAGATACCACACACCAAGACATCTCTAGACCTCTCTTAAAGCGGATCTAAACTCAAAATGTAATATATTGCAGTTTACCATCATTAAATGTGATTGCCACATACATTTTTTTTTTTTAGGTCTTTTCCTTTATTTTTTTTACCTGGTTATACAGCTATTAAGTCTGTTATTTTTAAACATCCTTTTTAACAGACCAAGCTGTCCAGCAAAAGTGAAAGTTTGAGCGTTGAGGCAAACCATTTAACAGACAGGGATGTATAGAGTGAAAAAAAATTTTCCCTACAGGAAAAAAAAAACTGTTGCTGTAACTGCTTATAATGTATTAGCTAGAGTTCAGCTTTAATTTGTTAGTCAAGTTCATGCATATTTACTAGTGCATCGAACATTGCCCTCTGCATAGGTTGACAATTCTGCTTTAAAAGGGTCCAATGCTGCAGCCCAGGTAATGCAGCCACAACATTTAAGGCTTGATAATCTTCAATTGATGCATTTTTTGTTTTTGGGGTTAGATAGGCTTTAATTCTCAAAATGTGCACTTAGACATCCCATTCTTCAAATTATACTTGGATTAGGAGATGTTTATGCCCTCTCCCAAACCTCTGCATATACCTTTTGTCTTGATGGGAGTAACTATTATTCAGTCAATGTTTTTGTTTCCTGATGAGGTCTTATAACAAGCATGTCATGTTTTATGGCCTGTACACATGATCCGAAACTCGGACGACAGATCGTCCGTTTATTTTTTGCATGCTAGTCGCATATCGAAAACGAAAGGTTACTAAAGTTACGCAAATTCTCATACGACAGAATAAAAAATCTTAAGTGATGTAATGTGTTTTAGTGTATTTGTATTACAAATAAATAAATACACTGTGCTAGGTCCTACATATTAGTAAATAAATAGATAACATATAATATGGCAACACTGTAGTCGCTTTAAATAACAGTCCCAATCAAGTGATAGTGGTGCTCGTGCTCAGAAATAATGGAATCCGTGTTTCTTGGTGTTCAGACAAGGTGCCCCCATATGGATGTAAACTCATCCCTCAATATGGACCAACTATCTCTAGTATGGTCAGATAAGCATGACGGTTCCTGGAATGGATATACATCATGCAAGTAGATATGAAAGAAGGAACTTCATTGCGCAATACCATTTAACAAAGGTTTATTTTAAATCTTAAAATCAAAATAGTTGAACTCACATGTAAAGGTACCTGTGGCCTGGCACCCGGTGTGAATAGCAGGTGATTTTTTGGGAAAAACAGCCCATAAACAATGGTAGACCGCTGCCACGGTTGATGCTCGCAACTCGGAAACAAATGGTGGGCGGAAGTGTGTCGCAATGACGCGATAAATCCTTGACATGTTTTAGCCAATCAAATGGGCTGTCATCAGGAAGCACTAATTCTGCCATCTTGGTTAAGGGTATTTATAACCGTACCATAGATTACATGACCAGATCTATCCAATAAAGATGTATTACCTGCTATTTACTCAGGGGTGCTCACAATATATTTAACAGCCTTAAGCATACAGAAATTATTAATTAAGAATTAGTTAAAAAAACATAAAAATTTGTCAAATTTAAATATAACCTTAAGCAAAATATTACAATTGTAAATATATGTAGATGATCTTAAAGTCATCCAGTGTTCAAGGATGAAATAACAAGACAAAGTCTTGATGTGAACTTTACTTCATAAGAGTAATGAATTAAAATCTGAGGCCACCTAGTGGCCAAAATGTCCAAGTGTAGCTAACTTCCCTAAGGAAAAAAATCAAACCTTCCTATTTTAATGGTGGTTTGTATTAAATGATGATTATAAGACATACAGCCAATACATTGGCTGGATAATTGTATATATTTATAGTGGACTCAAGTGTACATATTATTAAATTAATTTATATATTTTATAATTTCCATAAAAAATTGTCTTACCCAAAAATCTGTTGGTATATTAATAATTGGTGATAAAACAATTAAGATCCAGCTCAATGTTTAACCCTAGCAGCGTAAGAGTCTGAAGCTCAAAAATCCACCTTGATTCATTTTGTGATATTACAGTATAAATGGCATAGAAGGATAGTGTAGATGGATCTCAGTTGTGCACCATGTTAAAATCATTTGAGGCGTTATGTTTTGGAAAACCGTTGCATATGTTGGTGATGTGTTCTCCAACAGTAGAGCCAATGTTCAGGATGTTCTCCCTACGTATTGGTACCCACAGGTACCATTCCAGAACATAGGTCACATTCTTTGTGTTATATGTGATAACGTTTCTTATAGAATATTGTTTCTGTGTTTGGTGGGACCTGAAAGTTATCCATTTCTTAGGTGCTGCATGGGTACTCTTACAGGGACCACACCTCTCGCATCTATAAAAACTTTTACAATTAAAAATAGTAATTCTTGATGAATTGGGGGGGGGGGGCGGTGTCAGGAATATTTTTTACTAATTTAGTTCTTAACCCAGGAGCTCTGCGGTAAATAAATTGGGGTTTACTCGGTAGGATTTGATTAAGGGTAGGATCTTTATGTAAAATTGGCCAGATTATTAATACTTTTTTCCAGATGTTTGTACTGTTTATGGAAACCCGTAATGAAAGTAATGTCTCGAGTTGCCATCTCTTTGTTCTTGTATTCTAGGAGGGTCTCCCTTTTCATTCTCCCCACTGAATCTCTGACTTCCAGTAGCCTAGCATGGGGATACCCTTTATCCAAAAATATTTGTTTCAAAATGTTTGTCTAATCTACATAATCTTTAAAGACTGAACAATTTCTGCGTATATACATGAATTGCTCTTTAGGGATTGCAGTCTTCCATTGTGGATGGTGAGAGCTTCTGACAGGAATGTAACCATTCCTGTCAATGGTTTTGAAGTGGGTTTTAGTTCTAAGCTTGTCACCTTCCCTGAAAATATGCAGCTCCAAAAAGTCATGTTGATCATGTATGTTAACTGTGAATTTTTCATTCCATACATGTTGTTATTAATATGTCCAATGAATTCATTTAAGGTAACGGCTGTCCCCTGCCATACCAACAGTACATTGTCTATATATCTGCGGTCTATATACCCACAGATCTGGCCATATGTCTCCATATCTTGCCTCATCCTACCAATTATTGAGGAAGATGTTAGCAACACAGGGGGCATATTTAGTTCCCATCGAGACACCCTTAATCTGGTTATAGTTCTGACCACCATACCAGATTTTTTTTTTCATCATAGCGAGTTTCAAACCCTGAAGTGTATTTGTATTGTATTTTCGGATGGCAACTGTACTGACTAAAGGAAAATCGTACGATCTGATATCATCCTAGAAAATTTTTCATGCTTGTCCGATCAGATAATATCGGATGAACTGTGGTGATCGGCTCACGAAATCTTCGTTCTAACAATCCGATTTTTGTATGATTGCTTCAAAAGCAGTATTTTTCATCCGATTTTTCGGATTGTGTGTATGGGCCATTAGACACCTTAGGGAAACTATAATGTTTTGAAGTTAATGGTATTCTTTTTTCATTTACAAACATTTACAAACATTCAACAAATGCCAAAGAATTCACATGGCTTTGTAGAATATCCAAAGAGACAATTTAACCGTACCAGCCTGCCTTGTACAAAGCCGTATGATTTTTTTTTTTTACAAAAAAAAATTGCCTAAGCAGTCCACATGGTGAAATGTGTGGATAATTTTAATACAAATTGTAAAAGATAAAAATTTATATTTTGTGATGAAATCACTCCATTCATCCCTAATAAATTCCCATGGAAGAAGTAGAGTGGGGGAATAGATCTAAGATCGAAACAAAAGACTACAGTACATTAAAGTCTGCTGTCATGGTAGAGTTGCACGCTATTCCAACCCACTTTAGCTACCTGAGTCTTCTAATGGGTCCTAAAGATAAATGGTAATTTGTGCAACCAGTTGACAGACATAGTCTAGGTACCACTGCTGCCAGCTTTTTATGGGGAAGACAGCAGAAGTCAGACAAAGTTTCCTAAAATGCTCAATTGCGTCTTCCCTTGACAAGCCTCAGCTGAAAGTGTCTGTTGTTATCTCAAATAAATAATGTATGTAGGTATATTTAAAGGATGATTTCACACTTGGTCACCTTTTTTATGTACCGATATAGCATTAATGAACGTCTTTTGCAAAAATAAAATAGTTTTCCATTTAAACTACACACGCTTACCTTACTGTCTTTATGGATGTTTAAACACACTGCTCGATTACTTCTGTCTTACTTCCTGGACAGGCTTTAGGTCATGACACAGGAAGGAGTTGACCAACTGATCTCATTAGCACACACCCTGCATCATCTACCCTCAGCTGGTCAACTTCTTTCTGTGTCATGACCTAAAGTCTGTCTGGGAAGTAAGGCAGAAGTAATCGACAGTGCAGTAACCATGTGTAGATTAAATGGAAAGCTGTTTTATTTTTGCAAAAGAAGTACATTAATGCAATATTGGTACATGTACTGGCGTTTAGAAAAAAAAGTGTACAAAGGTGAACTTAGCCTTAAAGGGGGCATTTGGAAAGAGAAAAAATGGAGTACAACTGTAGCCATGAAACCATGTACAGCTAGCATCACATACCTACTGTCAGAATGTTTAAATGTAGTTCTTAAGCAAATGCTAAGAAAACAATAATACTCTATTAAATAGTTAGCTGAAATTTTAGTTGTTTAATTTTTTATATATATATATATATATATTATATTATAATATATATATATGTTTTTAAACAGGACATTGTCATTTGTGTATTTCCATTATCGGACATGTTCTGTATAAGTGCATATTTACAGCAAGATATGTATTAACACATTTAATGTTTGATGCGACAAGTAAAAATGTAGCTAAAGCTGAATGGAAAACTATGCAAAAAACAATTCAGATTTACTTTAGAAATGATTTTAAGAAGGAAGAAAATACGCCTTTCTTCATATGTGGAAAAGGAATTGTCAGGAGGATACAACCATTTACAGCTTCTGTGGTTTCAGTCAAGGACTAAAGATTTGGTGTGATGAATGGTTTCTGTCTTAAAGTAGAGATTATAGAATGCAGAGCAGTTATAGTTTTTCCCAGAAAGCACAATAGAGACTATGTTTCAAACTCAGGAAATGTGTGCCTTACAGCGCATCAAAAATTCTTATTACATCAGGTAATGTTAGCATCAAATGTAAGAAAGCTGTATATCTTTATTTCGTTTTCTTTACATTTGACACAGATCTATTTGCCAGATCATCTTGACACACTATTTTATTCCATCCATGAGAAACCTGATTGAAAAGCAAACATTCATTGATGCATAAGTGTGATGATTCCCACGTTGGAATGTTTCTGGGAATAGTGGTAGGTTAGAGCAGTGTTTCTCAAACTTTTTTCAGTCAAGTCACCCTTTAACCACTTACTTACTGGGTACTTAAACCCCTCTTCTGCCCAGACCAATTTTCAGCTTTCAGCGCTGATGCATTTTGAATGACAATTGCGCGGTCATACAACGCTGTACCCAAACAACATTTTTATCATTGTTTTCCCACAAATAGAGCTTTCTTTTGGTGGTATTTAATCACAGCTGGGATTTTTTTTTTTAATAAACAAACAAAAAAAGATGGAACATTTTGAAAAAAAAAAAAATCATGTTTAATAGTTTGTTATAAAATTTTGCAAACAGGTAATTTTTCTCCTTCATTGATATGCGCTGATGAGGTGGCACTGGTGGGCACTGATAGACTGCACTGGTGGGCACTGATAGGCTGCACTGATGGGCACTGATAGGCACAGTTAAGGCGGCACTGATAAGGTGGCACTGATGGGGACAGATAAGGCGGTACTGATGGGCACAGATAAGGCAGCACTGATGGGCAGAGATAAGATGGCACTGATGGGCCCCGATGGGTGGCCCTGATGGGTGGGACAGATGGGTGGCACGGATGGGTGGCACTGATGGGCACCACTGATAGATGCCACTGATGGGCACTGAAAGGTGGCACTGATGGGCACTGAAAGGTGGCACTGATGGGCACTGATGGGCGACACTGGTGGGCACTGATGGGCGACACTGGTGGGCACTGATAGGTGGCACTGAGGTACAGCACTGTTATTGAGGCACTCATTGTGGGCACTGATAGGTGGCACTGATGGGTGGCACTTTGGGCACTGATGGGTGGCACTGGTGGGCACTGATGGGTGGCACTGGTGGGCACTGATAGGTAGCACTGTTGCCTATTGTTAGGTGGCACTGGCAGGGGGTATAGGTGGGCACTGATGAGCTGGCGGCAGCTCGCCGTGATCGGGACTGATGTCCCTCTCACGGCCGCCGGTGATCGGAGAAAAAATAGCCGATTACCGGTTGACATCACATGATCAGCTGTCATTGGCTGACAGCTGATCACGTGGTAAGAGGTCGGGATCAACCCCTTACTCCGATCTGTGATCCAGCGAGTCACATAGACTCGCTGATCACAGAGCTCGCCACGCGCGCCCTGCAGGGGGCGTGCAGGCCGCTCGTGCACGGGACGATGTCAATAGACGTCATCCCAGCAAAGCAGGTCCACACTGTAGCCGTCATTCGGCTATAGTGCAGATCTGTAGAGGTTAAACATTATGGACAATCTCGAGGTACCCTTTAAAAATTATGGACAGTCTCGAGGCACCCTATTCTAAAATGTAAAAAGTATTCTAATTCTTTTACATAATGCAGCAACATGCACACATGAACGACACCCAACATTAGAGGTGATTTATTCTTCCAAAGCAAATAATCTTTTGAAAACTGGTACTGACTAGTATTCAAATGTTTCTCTTCTCCCTCAGTTTTTCTCTATCACTTAGTTAATGTGACACCAACATTGATGGAGAGGAGCAGGGGAAGGTCAAACAAATATGCTATGCAGACGACTGACATCCTCTTTATCAACTGATGATTTCATTAATCCTTATAATGCCAGCAGCAGGAAGGTTGTAATGGTGCACAATGACAACCTGTGGCTTTGTGTAACTAAAAGGAAGGCCTCATCCACACGCTGGCTTGTATACAAATTGTGGGCAATTTTTAGGTATTTTGCCAAGGCACCCCTGAAGAAACCTCAAGGCACCCCAGAGTACTGGAATATCACTAGGCATAGCCCATCACTTGAACAATATGTTGAATAAATAAGCTTTATTTGTTTACTTGTTTCCCCTTTTTGAAGTTTCTTGCATCTTCCTGTTACTCAGTGAACAGCCTACTCTTCATACCAAGGAACCCAATTAGAACAAATCAGATAATTTTCTTGAATTGATTTTGAACATTATTTATTGTGAGCAGATCAGCAGCTGATATTTGGTCATCAGAGTGGTATGTGTTTAAATAATCAAAGCAAGCCAACAACATCATTCTAATAAAAATGCAAAAAGGAATAGAAAAGAAAAAAAGACAGTATTTTTAAAAAACATTTAGTACAATAAACATAATCAGTTTCTGACTAAGCTGTTCACTAAAAATACAAAGATGTAAAGTCTTAGGTCATCATCATCAGACAAGCGGGCAAAGCAAGCAGGAAACAAAATACTGACAAGTAGCTCATTTCAAAGGTAATAAAATGTATGTACCCATAGCTCAACAACAGATCAGACAAACTTTATAAAATAATTAAGCATAATTTGCACAAAAAATATGAATTTTTTCCCAAATTCTCTTCTGCAAGCATAGGAAAATGATGAGAAGACCACAGTGAAGAAGTTATAATTTTTAGGAACTTATAACAGCAAAAAGCTATAGAACATTACAGGTAAGTATTTATAGGCAGTGGATGCAGATGAGTGTTACATTTTGCCTAGTTGTTGGAGTGGCTTTGCATCTGTGGTCATAATGTACTCCCAAAAGGTGAGATGGGCATTGTCAAGGAAAGCAATATACAACAATATAATTGGTGCAGACAAAACAATGCATACAACATTCAGGGTGCTGCACTTCAAATTACCAAACACAATATTCCCCATGCACACATTCCTGAAAATAGCTGTTCAGTAATACTGGGTGCTGTAATGACCACAAGCTGGAAACTGTAAACAATCAGAGTGAAGAAATGTCATCAGCACACCAAAGATTCCTCAAAAGGGTCCAAAGATTTATTTTTGTGGTCACATAGTACACATACACCAATGTTTCTGATCCACGCAGGGCCCCTTCATCGGGCAAGTGACACTTTGTCACACCTGCCCGATGAAAAGGGGCCCTGCATGGCTCCAAAACGTACTATGTGACCACGAAAATAAAGCTTTGGACCCTTTTGAGGAATCCTTGGTGTGCTGATGACACTTCTTCACTTTGCATCACATATGACCACACACTAGCGTGTACTAGATCAGTATGTGTTATCACACTGGGTGTGGGGTAGATGCTGGATGTGGTTAAAAAAACTTCTAAAAAATATGGCTGAATTTAGGTAAAGTGCATGATATAGGCACAGTTGGAGAATTTGTATTTTAAAATGAATCTTTCCAGGATCAAAAACAATGGTGAAGGTGAAAATCCTAAGTGGAGACACAAAAAGCAATAAAAATCTCACAGAAGTTCTCACCCTTTGGCATTCTATTCAATAGTTTCACATACAAGATACAATCCCCAAGGGAAATGGAGAATGGTGAAGAGCACTGGGGCTTTGTGACACCCAAGAAGAAGATAAGTCAGTATATACACAAAAATAGCATAAAAACAAATATTTATTTAAAAAAGGCTAAAATATTCCCTCTACATGTGAGTAGGGGAAATGGCTAAACATTAAAAGAGGCATGACATGGAACATGTAAAGAACAAATGCAGAATGATACAATGCACCCAAATAGGTATAATGAGTTGTGTGTTTTCCAAGTGACACGATGCGTTTCGACCAGTGTGGTCTTCCTCAGGGGTTTTCCTTTGGATAGCACATCAAAGAGTTCTACAATAAACACATTTAATAAATATATATACAACAAATCCATTTGCATATACAAATAAAAATGTAAACAGACTTACATAGCTAATAACATACAATCGATTCAGTAGGTTGGAGATGCTGGAGGTCATCAAGGGTGGTAAAGAAGCACGAGAAAGGTGCAGCTGATAGAAAGAACAATATCAGCACATGTCTCAAGCACAAGGGATACCAGCCAGCATATAAAAGCACTTTGCCTAGCAAAACGATTGACCAATAAGCGTATTACAAAGCAACAAAGACTTTTCAAATGGAATGATATTATATACCTGTATTTGGATATTAGCCATACCTTGTTGGGTATATGGAACAGCAACCATATGGCCAGAAAAGTGGCAGTTGTAAACCACGGATGGAATTACCGGAGTGCACAGTAGATGCATGTGTATGTCCATAGATTTTTCATTTGATAATGGATTCTTATCCACAAATCTATTGTGCTCTTTTTTGGTAATTCTACCCATGGTTTACAATTGCCACATTTCTGGCCATATGGTTGCTGTTCCATCTACCCAACAAAGTGTGGCTAATATCCAGATACAGATATATATCATTATCCCATTTGAAAAGTCTTCGTTACTTTGATGCATGCTTTTTAGTCAATCGTTTTGCTAGGTAAAGCGCTTTTATACCCTGGCTGGCATCCCTTGTACTTAGGACACATTGACTGATATTGTTCTCCCCACTGCACCTTTCCCATGTCTCTTTACCATCCTTGATGACCTCCAGCATCGCCAACCTACTGCATCGACTGTATGTTTGGAGCTATGTAAGTCTGTTTAAAATTTGTGTTTTGAATATGCTTGCAATTGGATTTTTTGTATATATATATCACCCCACCTCCAGAGGAGAATGCAGAAGGACTCCCCTTCGTCTTTGTCGCAGATGAAGCGTTTGCGTTGACCCCCCATCTGATGAGGCCGTTCCCGATGAGGACCCTCACCCCAGACCAGAGGGTCTTCAACTACAGGCTGTCCAGAGCCAGAAGAGTTGTGGGAGAACACTTTTGGCATCCTGGCCAGCCGCTTCCGCCTGTTCTTGGTGGAGGGCCCTCCAAATGCGTACCTCACAGCCCTTCAAGTATTTTTCAAAAATGCTGTGCTCCGTGTTTTCGTACACGGGTTTACTCTATGCTTGAAAGTGACGGACACTATTTTTGTTGGCCAGTTACAAATGCCAACTACATGAATGTAGTCACTTTGTAAAGGTGCTAAACTTACTAGCTTTTGGTCGAAGTTTGTGTGATGGAGACCCCCCTCTAGTATCCACTGGAGCACATGTGTGGAAAAGCCTAATAAAAAGGGGGTTTGGGTGTCCCAGCACTAGTGCTCTAGAGTCCAGATGGGTAAACAGCTACTGGGTGACCTCTCCTTTACATTGAATAAATTGGCTTTACATCTTGATGACATTTCTAGTGAGAACAAACTTTCTTTCCCCCAAAAAAACACCAAACATCGTATTATAAGTGGCCGAACGATCGAGGTTGCGTACGATCGAATGGACACACACACGACCATGACAGTGGCAGAAAGATCGAGGCTGAGTACGATCGAATGCACAGACGAACATGAAAGTGGCCATTTTGGAATGTACAACTTTGTAAAAATCAAACCACATGGAGCAGTATGCAAGCAAGAAATCAAACACAAAACACAACTACTTACTTTTTTGAAGAATTCGCTTGATCTTTCTGTACTGATCGGCCTCCCTCAGTTTCAGGTCTGACCAGCGTTTCCTCAGTTGCTCCTTGGATCGTTGTACCCCCAAAATTATTGTACAGCCTCCTCACAACTTTAGACATGATCTTGGCCTTGCGGACATGGGGTTTGAGGTAAGGCCCATACTTCCCATCATAGTCGCTCCTCTTTAATATGTCCACCATCTCCAACATTTCTCCAAATGACATATTGGAGGCCTTGAATTTCAGGCTCCGGGATCGGGACGTTTCTGCCTCCGGACTTTCCTCGTCCTCCTCGTTGGTGGGATATTTGTGGCGCACCTGCTGTGTCCCCGCCATGTGCTCTCCTCACTGCGCCATAAAGAGAATGGGTGGGGAATAGACGAGAAAGTTTGTCAGGGGCGGGCGGAGTTTGACGCATGCGCACTGCTATAAAACGTCACAACTGCCTGTGTCGTAGCCACGATCTGGGAGACGAGGGGAGAGAAAGCTCACGCACGTGACGTTAGTACATAACTAGCCTAGACTGATTCGAACTTGAGGACCTGACATAATTTATAGTGTTTGTGTGTGTTGTGACGTGCAGATTATGTAGGGATTTTTTCTCCCCCTCATCATTCATTGCCAAATACATGGTTCCCATTTTAATTGCAGGCTAAAACACCCCCATTATAGCATCACATACCAAAGAGGTACGCAGCCCTGGAGGAACTTGTGGAATTTTGCTCTTTGATGTGCTATCCAAGGGCATGATCGGACCGTGTTGTCGGCAAATCTTTCCAGCAGGAGATAAGACTTGTCCGGCGGACAATCCGACGTACACTGGTCAAAAACATGTCAGTCTGCTTGGAAAACGCACCACTCATTATATCTATTTGGGTGTATTGTATCATTCTGTACTTGTTCTTTACATGTTCCATGCCGTGCCTTTTTTAATGTTTAGCCTTTCCACTACTCACATGAAGAAGGGATATTTTAGCCTTTTTCTAATAAATATTTGTTTTTAATGCTATTTTTGTGTGTATACCGACTTATCAACTCCTTTTTATCACAAAGCCCCGTTGTTTCTCACCATTCCCCATTTCCCCTGTGGACTGTATCTTATACATAAATTGGGGGTGATACCCACCTTTGGTAAAATTTTGGCTGTATGTGGGATATTCATATATTATTTCACATACACTTTAAAGTGGTTGTAAACCCTCACATATGTGACTAGGGATGGGCGAACGGTTCGGCCCATGCATAAGTTCGGGCCAAACTTTGGTTGTTCGGATGTTCTGCGAACACCGAACAAATTTGAAAGCCACCAAAACACAGTTAAAGCGTTAAAGTCTATGGAACACTAACATGAAAAATCAAAAGTGCTCATTTTAAAGGCTTATATGCAAGTTATTGTCATAAAAAGTGTTTGGGGACCCGGGTCCTTCCCCTAGGGGACATGTATCAATGCAAAAAATATTTTTAAAAACTGCAGTTTTTTCGGGAGCAGTGATTTTTTTAATGCTTAAAGTGAAACAATAAAAATAAAATATTCCTGTAAATATCGTGCCTGGGGGGTGTCTATAGTATGCCTGTAAAGTGGCGCATTTTTCCCATGTTTAGAACAGTACCACAGCAAAATGAAATTTCTAAAGGAAAAATTGTCATTTAAAATGATCGCGGCTGTAATGAATTGTTGGGTCTCGGCAATATAGATAAAACTCATTGAAAAAAAGAGCATGGGATCCCCCCCCCCCCCAGTCCATTACCAGGCCCTTTGGGTCTGGGATGACTATTAAGGGGAACCCCAAACCAAAATAAAAAAAAATATATTAAATAAAAAATTGCATGGGGGTCCCCCTAAAATCCATACCAGGCCCTTCAGGTCTGGTATGGATTTTAAGGGGAACCCTGCACAAAAATAAAAAAATGGCTTATGGGTCCCCCCAAAATCCATACCAGACCCTTATCTGAGCACGCAACCTGGCAGGCCACAAGAAAAGAGGGGGGACAAGAGAGCGCCCCCCCCCTGAACTGTACCAGGCCACATGCCCTTAACATGGGGAGGGTGCTTTGGGGTAGTCCCCCAAAGCACCTTGTCCCTATGTTGATGGGGACAAGGGCCTCATCTCCACAACCCTTGCCCGGTGGGCGGAGGGCTTATCGGAATCTGGAAGCCCCTTTAACAAGGGGACCCCCAGATCCTGGCATCCCCCCCTGTGTAAAATGGTAACGGGTACATTGTACCCCTACTATTTCACAAAAAAAGTGTCAAAATGTTAAAAAAAACGAAATAATAAAAAAAAATGTCCCACGATGTCCATTCATCTTCTTATATCACTCCACAGATGGACCGAAAAAGGAAAAAAAAATCCGCCACTGATCCTCCTCTATGTCACCGAGTGGCCCCGCCCTCAGTTATACAAGAACTGTCAAAGGCCATGAAGCATCACACGGCGGGAGCCTCCTATGGCCGTTTTTAAAAAGGATTTTTGCATTGATACATGTCCCCTGGGGCAGGACCCGGGTCCCCAAATACGTTTTATGACAATAACTTGCATATAAGCCTTTAAAATGAGCACTTTTGATTTTTCATGTTCGTGTCCCATAGACTTTAACGGTGTTCATGTGTTCTGCTGAATTTTTTGCCTGTCGGTATGTTCTGGTGCGAACCGAACCGGGGGGTGTTCGGCCCATCCCTATATGTGACTAGCCTCAGATGATACACAGAAAATAAATAAATAATCCTACATAAGTTGAACCTGTTTATCTGCAGCCCTCTCTCCTCTACAACCTCCTAACGCATACATTTTACAAAACATTTCTGAGCTCCAGAAGGCTGGGGGTGGGGATCTTACATCACACACTGCACATAATTGAAAAGGGAGATGAGTGTAATCTGATACCTGAGTGGAGGGAATGGACAAACCCCATGTTTACACAGCCTGATAGAGAAAAATACACACCTGAGGCTGTCAATCACTTTCTATGTGCTGGGGGAAGGGGGGTGAAAGGAAAGTTTTCCGAGACACATGCAGCAGAAGAATGACAGAAATCACAAAAATCACAATAGATGCTTTGGATTGAGAAACGTACATATTATAGGAGAATATGCTTTCTTAATGTTTCATTTCAGAGGTTTACAACCATTTAAAGGTGAACCTGTGCCCGGAACATGCACACTAAAGTATTTTTATATTCTGAACAAGCAATACAAGCACAAGCACTCATTCACCTCTTTATCTATAAGCACTGTAAAGAAATACATTTTCAGCGTGTTTTTGTATGAGAAAAGAATCTAGGCAGTCTGCCAGCCTCTAATGTAAACAAACAGCCATTATAAACTGACTGAGGGCCAGTTCACACCAGAATGCAGTGCAGGCATGTTCAACATGCACTACACTTGCGATCTGCAGCGGGTGTCAGGGTTTATTTAACGACACCCCAAAAGCAGGTTGCATATGCAGTGGTGTACTTTTGGTGTGGTCCAGCATGTATACAGACATTCAAATAAAGGGCTGAAATCGCACTACACCTGGATCACATGTGAATTCCTATAGGATTCATGGTGTGTACTGGCCCTAAAACCAGATTCTAGAGCATTTGTTTTGATCATTGAGAATGAACTTGCACATGGCCTCTTGGGGTCATACAAGGTAAACTTTGGGTGCATTTCTCCCTGCCTGAGGACCATAGGTGCTATATACAGTAATACCACCCATAGACTTAAATGGCTGTATGCAGGTACATGCTGTCACATGCATGAATTCACAAATGTATGCAGACGTAGAACCCTGAACACAGCCAGAGGGGATTCAGGGTTTTACATCTGTGTGCAAGTATGAGTTGACGCTACTGGCATATACCCGCATATACCCATGTATAACCATTCATGTCTATGGGGTGGCTGTATGTAGCATCTGTGGCTCCCAGCCAGGGAAATATGCCCAAAGTTTAAGTTGGATGGCCCCAGGAGGCTGTGTGCATGAATCCTAAAAGCAGATAGAGAGGTCATAAATGGCTTGTTTTAAAGCTATTTTTCTACTTGTTAAGACTATATAAATAATTTAATGTCCATAGTACAGGTGCAATTTAAATACTGAAACTGATGTGATTGGATCTAAAAGAAGTAACTTTATAACATGTTTCTTCTTCTTCTTTTTTTTTTTTTTTTTTTTTACTTCTGATTTAATATAAATGATCATGGTGCTTTTTCTATAAACAGATCTGTATTCTATTGCAACAAATTCTGGTGATGTTAGTACATTGTACATTTAAATTTGTATATTGTCTTTTTATTGTAGGAGTTTAATTTATATAGTAGCTAATTAGTAAATTACTTAATTGATATAATTTTTGTGAAGGTGATTCACGTAAGTTGCTGTATGTTACATTACATGGTAATATACAGGGCATTAAGGCATCTGATTTATTTTGAACGGGCTGCCGATGTAACACAATCAATCAAAAAGGCATATGATCCTTTTTAGCAATGCAGTGTCGACGTAAGGCATAGTATGTGTCTTGTGGGGTTCTGTAATGCATTGTTCTCTACTGTTCAGTGTTTTGTGGTACCATTCACAATGATTGGGGCTACAATGCACTGCACATATAGCAGGTGTGTTACTGTGCATTGCAGAAGTGGCACTGCTGCATGCAAACATATTAACAAGGAACGTGTTTACAGGAAGAGAGAGCTAAATGAGTAGGGGGGTGACTTTATCAGTCTCTGGCTTTTCTTTCACTGTCTAATCAACAGACCTTAATTGCAAGTGGAGTAGGTTAACCAGCTGTACTTTATGATAGGACTGTGCAAATCACAGAACTGGACAGACAAAAATGCAAAGCAATTAAAATAGCTCTATATTAAATATGTAATCTTTATATTTAGCTGTTTGCCTGATGTTCAGCTCTAAATTGACTGTTTATTCTGTCTAAATAGGTTGACAATATTTTATTTTGTATGCAAACTTTCCAACTATATGGTATTACATTTGATAAAGTGCAATATTTGCTATAAAACCAATCAGCAATTCGAATTATAGAGGCATAAGGAAAATCCAAACCACTTCAAACTTTCCTTTGGACAATCATCAATAACAGGAAAAATAGCAAGATCATATATTGCATGCTAGACGAGTGCTGTGGTCAAATATTTGGTAAGGTTGTAGTACATTTTAATATATGAGGGTGCTAGAAGATATTATGCAACACTATAAGACATATTTATTGTATTATTAGAATGCTTAGAGACTTTCAGGCAATCACATCCAGAACTTGAGGTTGAGATAAATTTTGTTTGGAGATGAACAAGATTGTATCTGTTGAGTACAAAAGAGGGTAATGTAATGCAGCTGTAGGATTTAAATGTCTCTCTAGTGATAAACATTCAAATGGAAACTTAAATAAATATGTCAGTTTTTTTTGCAGTTTTGAAGAAACCTAAAATTTGTTTTAAGGATACAAAATAAAAGGTGATATGTCCTGTGCAGTATTATAAAATATACATATTATTGGATAATAGTCCCTATAGAATAATATGTACAATCCAGTATTACAATCAAGAGGCACAAGCTGACTAGTTAAAGGAAATGTAGGCAGGTACTGTAGTATGTTCATGACCCTGAAGGTGGTACTGCACACCATCAGATTGACAGGTGCCACAGGATATATGCTGGTACTTGTTGGTATACGTTGGTATACATTCGATGCATGTGTGTGTTTATGCAAGTTCTGGTGCATAGCCATGTACAGTACAGCCATTTTTTCCTATGGATGGTTGTACACAGCACCTGTGGCCTCCAGGGGGGGGAATATGCCCAAATGTTTTGTATTGTAGAGCCCTAGCACCCATATGTATGAGGTCTGCGGAAATGGTTTACTAAAGATGTAGAGGCTGTTTACTTTGCAAGGTTTATGTTAATGTTTCAGTTGAATGTAAGTATATAAAGTGAATCTATGTTCACTTTATATACTTGAATAGGTTTGTGAACTGTCACTGTCCTGCTCCTTGTAGAACAATGTTATAACATTTCAGTTCAGTATATTATATTATGCATATCTCTGGCTTACTGTATTTTTCTTTTAAAATGTCAATTAATACAGTGTGATGGTGATAAATTAACCAATAGAAATATGCAAGAGCATGTCCTGCCATAAGGTGGCCACTCTGTCATGGTGGCATGCCAAACCCCAGGAGCTACAAGGTGGTAATATTATCTATTGGATACATTTGTATTACTACATCGCTGGTTCTGAATACTTTTCTTGAACATCTGTAGATCTTATCACCTATCCAGTGGGAGTTGGGCTGTGCCTTTCTTCATATTACCTTGAATATCACAAGAAAAGGAGTGTTTGTATAGTGGCGTTGTTGGAGCTATTTAACGTAAAAGTACATATAATACTCTTGATCTTTTGAGATTCCTTGAGAGTGTTTGATATGAATTTTCTCCCTTGTATATTGTAATTTTAGGCTTCTGGAATATTGACGGCAAAATGTATAACGTATTCCATTGTTTTCAATATGCTCACCCTCCCTTAGGATATATTTAATTCTGCCCAGGATATCGAAGTGAACACCTGTTAATACTATATTATTTTAAGTATAGTGTTTTGGGTTATTTTGAATGTATCCCACTTTCTATTGGTCCACATGAAGTATGAGTTGGTTTTAAATGATACCTTCATTCATTCTTATACGGGATGGTTAATTACTCTATGACTGGAAAGTTCTTCAATGTACATGAGGATCTAGCCCCTATGTCCACCTACCAGGCATAAACAGCATGTGGACATTCTGCCATGTTGTATGTGAGTGATGTGTAGACATAATTCTGTAATTTGTATATATGGTGTATTATATGTACACAACATGTGTTCTATTTACTTACCAGAAAATGATACCCCATTTAGTATGGTCCTGAAAAAGCTACACAGTTAGCGAAATGCATTGACCAATGGATGAGGACCCTAACACCTACACCTATAGGTTATAGGACACATTGTATATTAGAGAGGTGCTTTGGATGTGGCCCTACTGGGGTATATGTATTTTATGATATAGTGGCAGTATTTTGAGCACTATATGATTTTAATATTCTGTATAAACAGTTGAGTTTTTATTTCCAATTGTAAATAAAGATTATTATCTTTTTTTTTATTTTTTATAAATGATTGTGTTTGTCTCATGTGGGTGCCATTAAAGTCCACTTAATGACAAGGGCATGCTTCACGGTTTTATTGGTATAACATAATTTAGCATGAGGCACGTTCAAAGTCCCTTTTATCTTTCTTATAGTGATAAATTAACATTTTTCATTTAATCAATTTAGAAAAATAGCTTGAAGAATCACAGTGATATGAATTACACCATAAAATTGCTTTTAAATGCATATGAAAAATACACAGCCAGCAAAATGAATTTTACTGACCTGTACTATAAAACAAAGTTGTATATTATATTAAATTCATCCCTCTGTGTCTAACATTGTTTACATGCCTTTTTTGTTTTTATTTGAATTCTAATTTGTCTGTCTCCATTATATTAGCATCAAAATATCAGTGATAAATAAGCACTGAACCATCCTCCATAAATCCCACAGCAATTTGTAACTACAGTAATTGACTTTTGCTTTTTATGTTTGTTTTTTTAAACTGCTTCAGAACTGGCCTATTCATCCCCTTCATTACCAGGCATTTTTTTTAGTTTTCAGTGCTGTGATACTTTAAGTGACAGAGGGACAATAACTTCAATTTTACATAATTTTTTAGCTCAAGCTTTCTTTTGGTGGTATTTAATCACCACTGTTTCCCTTGTTTTATGTTTTAAAGCATAGTAAGTAAATATTCCAGGACAGTATGAAAACCCCCAAAATTACCACTTTGTGGAGGGTGGACAAAAGTATGGAGCTTTGTTATGAACCACTAGATTCAATAAATGTAGAGGTCATACACAGAAGGATCAGATAGTTTGTCTATAAGAAAACTATAAGAAAGCTAGGTCACTATCAGAACTTCATTCATTGTATGTAACAAATGAAGAGAGACTAAACAGATCCCTTTCTCAATATTGGTATGGGAGAAGGTGTGTGAGAAGTAAGTAAGGAAGAATAATGTAAATGAAAAAGGCAGAGGTAGGGAAAGGAGGTGGGCCATGTTTATAGGAATGAGGATAGAAAAATAGATCAGTGGAGATGAGAAGAGTTTTGGATAAACAAAGACGAAAGGGAAAGGAAGATTTCTCCTCCCTCCTACCCTGTGGGTTAGCAGAAGGGTGATCAAGCATATGTATCAACTAGGGTCTTCCTGAACTAAAGCCTTACCCTCTGGAGAGGAAAATAGGACAATCCAGTAGAACATTGTTTTCCAATATGTGTTGTAGTTTGGGAGTCAAATTTTGCAGAGTTGCATAATAGGAAGAACGAGGGATCATAGGGAGAAGGCAGTAAGTGGTGGGAGGGAATGTAAAAGCGTATCAAGTTGTAATTCCTTCCAAATTAGACAAGAGACTTTGTTGGATTGGTCATTGTAATGCTCCACGAAAGCCTGGGCACAGATCCTAATGGTGGGACCTATAGCAGGATGGGTCCTCAAAGATGGCAGTAACCAGGGTATGCACCACATTAAACCACTCAAAGGGAAATATAGAGTTTGATTGGTCAGTGGAAATCCATTGCTTATAGGGTATTCTAACCAGATGGCAGACCGAAGCATCTAGATATGTCAGAGAGAGCTTGACCTCTATGAGTTTTCAGTAAAATATGAGTTGTTATTTGAGTGTTTGGAATTTTTGAGCCCATACTAAATCAGTAAAAAGAGAGCTAATCTGTGTAAAGTGCAATTAAAGATGTGAGTTCATAGGGAGAGAAGTAGATACAGTGGGCTTCATTCACAAAGCGGTAGGTTTCCCTTTAAAAAATGCTGTAAAATACCGCTCAGCATTTTTCAAAAACTTTTTGGGCTATTGAGCAGCTATGGGGCATCCTCAAATGGAAGGTGGAGGAGCGCAAGGCCTCTAACATCCACCAGCTCCGTGATGTCGATAGGGAGGAGGGAAATAGGACTCCAATGGCAACCTTCTGAAGCTCTGGTGAACTCCATGCCCAAGAGGGTTAAGGCAGTGCTGGAAAATAATGGTGGCCACACAAAATATTGACAGTTTGGGCCCAATTTGGACATTTTCACTTTTGTAGCTAGCGGTTTCAGACATTAATGGCTGTGTGTTGAGTTATTTTGAGGGGACAGAAAATGTACACTGTTATACAATATGTACTCTCACTACTTTATATTGTAGCAAAGTGTAATTTCTTCAGTGTTGTCACATGAAAAGATATAATAAAATATTTACACAAATGTGAGGGGTGTACTCACTTTTGTGAGATACTGTATAATAATGGATAGTTTGAGGGCAGGTGTGCCTAAAGGAAGCCCACCCCTCCTTAAAGTCATAGGGGCACACTGGACACCCAGTAAATAACACAATGGCAGCGTAGGTGTCCAGTGCGCCCCCCTCACCAAATAACCAATGATACAAACAAATGGCAACTGTCCCAAACTATAATTGGCCTTAACAGCAAAGAACACATGGAAGGGTGATGCATGTCAAACAACAACATTCCCAGTACAACCTACCAGCCAGCCTACAACAAACCGAAATGTCCTGTCTAACAGTTCACGTTAAAAAACAAGGGTTTAGTTTGCATACATTTGCAAATACATGTGTAAGCTGCAGAGGCCACGTCACTGCACCCCAGTATTATCTGCAGTCCTAACTATAAATTTTGAGAGCCTCCATTATATGAGCACAAATATAATAATAGATAGATTGAGGGCAGGTATGCCTGGAGGGAGCATAACCCTCATTTTGTGGCTGATGTAGTCCATTGCAATTGGAAATTATTTCTTAATTGATGGGTTTGGTGGATTGGAATCACAATTCTCAAGGCTTCAGATGTCTGAACATTTATTTTCATGTGTCAGTGCTCTCCATATGTTTTGAATTCCCTTGGGAGATTGGGAAGAGAGAGGCCAGAGTTGGTGAGGGAGAAGAGAAGATTGTCTGGGCAGGCAAGGATTTTATGTGCATCGATTTTTTTAGGGTTCCTTTTTTGCACATTGTTAGGCCCTAAAGAATAGTCCATCTGTATGGAGACATTGCTGACATTACATTGTACATAGAACCGACTGAGTGTTTTAATTAAGAATACATGATTATTAGGCATATTTTAATAATGTTTTTGTTTGCAAAATGATTTAACAGTATACACACTTAATGCATCTATGGTCATTTCGATGAAAATATAATAGACATGATCTCAGTTTCAAAAAAGGAAGATAGACACACTTTTTCACTTGTTTGTATATTTCTATACTCATTGGATGCCATACTCTAACTAGCATTTGTAGGAGAGTTACGTGGGTAGAAAAATAAATGATTATTTAGAGTGAAGGAAAATGATAAAGTTCAGATCTCCAAGGAACTGACAGCATTCCAGCTCCAACAATCCTTTTATTGTTCTCTTTCTCTGGGAGATTAGAGCCAAGACTGACCTTAATAGAATTTGCTGTGGAAAAAAGGGTTAGCTGCTTTGCATTGATAATCGTTTCATTGGTCTAAAGGATCACACCTTTCTTAAAAAAATGGAAATGTATGCAGCGGCTTGTTGGAAAATGAATGAAGATGGTAATTGCATATGGTTTAAAACAGAAGATCCTGGGAAAGACAGAAAGTGTAATGAGCCCAAGCCTTTGTTGCAAAAACCTGTCAGTGATATTTTCCCTGCAGCAAAACTCTGAGAAATGTAATAAATTGTTCAGTAGTAAGGGGCCTGCAATGCCAAACATGTCAGATCTTAGACTGCAATGAATGATTAAATATTATTTTTCTGTGCTGCCTAAAATGTCTCGGGACAAATCAAAAACATTCAGTCCTAGTTTAAATTTGGGACCCCAAAGTGTTAAATGAATAAATCTGACACTCTTAATATTTTGTGCTACTGGAAACTGCTGAAAGACTTCATAAACCAAACAGGACTTTCCTTGTGATGCAAACTTGTTAGAATTGTAAAGTAAGTGAATTTTTTAACTTTTTTAGATACCACATATAAAACCTCAACATTTGGGAACTCAGTGCAATCACCAGGAAGAGCTTCTAGCAAGTGTGATGAAACTATTATATATGAATGGCAGTGACATCGCTGAGCAAGGTTAAATCTGGGAACTCCCCAGATTTTGGATAAGCTTTGGCTAATCAAACACATTAAATGCTATTACTCTGAGCATTTCCTCTTGCAAGGACACAGAGTTTTCACTCAGCTACCATCACTACTGTTTAACAGTTGGATAGGAATTATTATTTCTCAGCATATACTCGTCTTAGTCTTCTCACATCTGTTTTGCCTCCCTATTGCTTTAACCCCCCTGGCGGTAATCCCAAGTCTGGCTCGGGGTGGGAACTTCAGTACCAAAAGCGGTAACCCCGAGCCAGACTCTGGCTTGCATTGCAGGATACAGGGGGAAGTTTCTTACCTTGTCCCCTGGATCCTGCGATGTCTCCCCGCTGTGTGAGCGAGCCGTCTGCTCGCTCGATTCACACAGTGCCGAGTGCCGCTGATCTCCGTTCCCTGCGACGTTACGACGCACGGGAGCGGAGATCGGAGCCAAATTCAAAAAAGTTAAAAAACACAATACACATACAGTACTGTAATATTACAGATTACAGTACTGTATAAAAAAAATACACATCCTATTTGTCCCTAGTGGTCTGCCCAGTGCCCTGCATGTCATTTTATATAATAAATAGATTTTTTTCTGCCTGGAAACTGGAGATTGTCCATAGCAACCAAAAAGTGTCCCTTTATGTCAAAAGTGGTTTTAGACCAGCTAGAAAACAACGATAATAAATTAGAATCACAATTTATCATCAAACACTAAATTTAATGACAGCGACTATTCTGCAACTGAGCAAATTTCAGTGTTTTTGATTTGATTACATTATTGAATAATTTTTATATATATTTTTATTATATTATAATTTATGATTTTGTGTTTCAAACTTTATCACACCTGGGATGTCTACTAGACTCTGGTTCGGACAGATTTAAGTGAGTTATTCATAAGAATTGCATGCGTACAATATAAAAACGCCAAATTTCCATGCAAAATAATTGTACCGCTTTCAGCACAAAATTCCAGACAGAATCATACCGCCAGGGAGGTTAATGCCGCGTACACACGGTCGGAATTCTCGTCGAAAAAAGCTCTAATGGTTTTCCCGTCGGAATTCCGATGGAATTTCACTCAAACTGTCTTGCCTATACACGGTCACACCAAATTCCGACGGTCAATAACACCACAGCATACAACACATTCGACTGCACTATAAAAGGGAAGTTTAATGCTTCTGAGCATGCGTCAAATTGTTTCTGAGCATGCGTCGGAATTTTGCGTGTCGGAATTGCATACACACGATCGGAAAATCCGATAGAAAGGTTTTCCGTCGGAAAAATTAAGAACAGGTTCTCAATCCAAAGTCCGTTGGAAATTCCGACAGAAAAAGACAGATGGGCATACACACGGTCGGAAAATCCGATGAAAAGCTCCCATCGGACTGTTTCCATCAGAAATTCCGACTGTGTGTACGTGGCATAAGGCAGCAAAAATATACAGTACCCTAACCCTAAATTGCTGCCTACAACCTCTCCTAGCTGCTTGATGATCAGCTTCTCTCTTCCAGCTTGTCCTGTTTAACTACATATACAAGGGTTCTTCAAAGGTTTTCCACACTTTTTTTTTATACGTTGCGTAGCCATCTTCATCACAGCATGACAACTCTTATACTAAACTGCAAGGTCAGCCGACTTGCCAGAAAGACTAGTCACATGATACTCTCACACACGATCAATTACTACTCCTCCCGCCCCCTTTGGAAAGTTCCCAGGTATGAAGCATGATGCATTATGAACACGTGAAACATTGAACAACAGTGACATTCTTAAAATTGCTTAATCAACAAACAGCTCCAAACAGCTAAATACATAGATTAAAAACATACATGGGAACTGTTTTACCTGCCAAAGAATTTGTGTTTGTGTGCTTCCAGTTCTAAGATTTGGACAGCTCTGCCAGATTGCATACAAACTGAAAGTGTTTAGGTTTGATCTCATATTAAATGGTTTTGGTAAATCTAAAGGAAAATTGTACAATAGTATTAAATAATGTATGGCCAGCCTTGCAAGTCCTGTGCCTCCCCCAATCTGTGGCTAGACAGCTTAAGTAGAAGCAGCAGTCTCATGAGTCCATCAATTTCATCTCTCTGTGACTCTGGTTTCTCCTCCTATCAGATAATTTTAGTACGTTTACTATTTCACATATGTCTTCTGGCTGGTCAAGTAATACACAAAGTGCTCTTCCTGCTATCTTCTCATGTAGATATGGGTGGTCCTCAATAATGTTGGGAGCATCCATAATGTAATGGTCATGCTATCCCAACTAAATTTATCATAGAAAGGAGCAGCACCAAAGAACTTGCTTGCCATGCTTACAGAAGAAAAAAAAAAAGGCGTAAGTACAGGAATTTATCATTACATAATGCAATTGAAAATAACCATAAATAGTGTGTTACGTACCGTGTAGTTGAGTCTGACGTGTAGGAGGAGACCTATCGCGCACATGCCGCTGTCCGACTGGTGCCCGTGTGCACATGTGCGCACGCACGCACCTCTGTCCTGTCATAGCAGATCCCTGAAATAGTGTATGTGTTTTCCTTCAGTGATTTTGATTCAGGTTTGTTACCATTTAGGTGACATACGTTTGGACACTTGAGCAGGTGCTGTTTAGCAAACCACACATTTTAAGTGAATAGCCATGTGTACACTATGAGGTTGACTTACTAAAACTGGAGAGTGCAAAATCTGGTGCAGTTCTCCATAGAAACCAATCAGCTTCCAGTTTTGTTTGTCAAAACTTAGTTGAATAAGCTGAAGTTAGACGTGGATTGGCTACTATGCACAGCTGCACCAGATGTTGCACTTTCCAGTTTTAGTAAATCAACCCCTATCATGGTTAGGCTCAATCCTGCGACCATGGTGTAGTAAATAAGAATATACTAGCATTATTTGTACTAGATTGTGAGCCTATCAATGTAATTAGAAAATTAACATTTTCTTTAGTGAATTTAGTAAAGTCTAGGAAAAGTCCTTATCTGCATGCTTGTTCCTGGAGAAGGTTTTCAAAGTAATGAGGTGAGAGTGGCAATATTTCAGCCAGACATTTAGCATTTTTAGAAGCAAATGTCATCTATGACAGTCCCTATGATCCTCTCATGATAAGTTCCTTTAACTTACACGGGGCAAAAAGTGCATTAGACAACACAAAGCCCTTCAGTTTCTGTGCAGAGTAGCTCAGAGTAGAAGAGGAAGAAGTAGCAGAAGTAGTCCATTAGATCATATGCCTCCAAGAGCATACTGATAGAAGAAAGCAAGTGATGGAGATATAAGCTCATCACGTTGCTGCTTTCCCTTTCACTGTCTAGCCACAGGCCTGGGGGTGAGTCCATGACAGCAAGGGCTTAGAGAAAGTGGGTTCAATAATGCTGGTCATCATTCAACCCTGAAGATTTATGACATTTTTTGGCAGGAAAAGAAGTACTGCCAGGGGCAGCACTGGATTAAAGAGTATTGCAGTAAAACCTGCTTTTTTATCTTTTAATGGGTTATCTTTTTTATATTTGACTGAAGTTCCACTTTAAGTAATGAATAACATCCCTTTAGGTGAACAGCACATCCACATGGTGGGCTTTTGCAGGTGTGATCTTCTCAATAAAGCCATTTCTTACCAACATTATTTCAACATTTTGCAATGATGGATGAATTTAACCTAATGCAATCCTCTGTGCTTCTGTCACAGTATTACTGCTGTAGCCAAGTTGCCTGCAGGATCTTGGGCTTGATTTCCAGCAAGGATGCATAAAGTTGTTATTGTTCTTTTGTCTTCCCTGTTTTCACATAGATTTCCTTTTACAATGCAATAAATACACTGATAAGTTAATTGACCCTAGTAATGTTATATAAGTGCTATAGAGAAGTTAAGTTGTGAGATTTTTGTGGTCTGAAACTACTCAAGAATTTGTGCGTGCTATATACAGTATCTCACAAAAGTGAGTACACCCCTCACATTTTTGTAAATATTGTATATCTTTTCATGTGACAACGCTGAAGAAATTACACTTTGCTACAATGTGAAGTAGTGAGTGTACAGCTTGTATAACAGTGTAAATTTGCTGTCCCCTCAAAATAACTCAACACATAGCCATTAATGTCTAAACCACTGGCAAACAAAAGTGAGTATACCCCTAACTGAAAATGTCCAAATTGGGCCCAATTAGCCATTTTCCCTCCCCGGTGTCATGTGACTCGCTAGTGTTACAAGGTCTCAGGTGTGAATGGGGAGCAGGTGTGTTAAATTTGGCATTATAACTCTCACTTTCTCATACTGGTCACTGGAAGTTCAACATGGAACCTCATGACAAAGAACTCTTTGAGGATCTGAAAAAAAGAATTGTTGCTCTACATAAAGATGACATAGGCTATAAGAAGATTGCCAAGACCCTGACAATGAGCTGCAGTGCAGTGGCCAAGACCATACAGCGGTTTACCAGGATAGGTTCCACTCAGAACAGGCCTTGCCGTGGTCAACCAAAGAAGTTGAGTGCATATGCTCAGTGTCATATCCAGAGGTTGTCTTTGGGAAATAGACATATGAGTGCTGCCAGCATTGCTGCAGAAGTTTGAAGGCGTAGGGGGTCAGCCTGTCAGTGCTCAGACCATACGCCGCACACTGCCTCAAATTGGTCTGCATGGCTGTCGTCCCATAAGGAAGCCTCTTCTAAAGATGATGCACAAGAAAGCCCACAAGCAGTTTTCTGAAGACAAGCAGACTAAGGACATGGATTACTGGAACCATGTCCTGTGGTCTCATGAGACCAAGATAAACGTATTTGATTCAAAATAGAAATAATTTAGTCCATCACATGTAGTGAATCTGCTCCACGGTACTATCAGTCCTATCTCCTAGGCAGCTATAGGAGCATAGTTCTTCTTGAAAATATAGAGGATATTCTACAGCCATTGCCCTGGATTTAATCTGGACTACATTCACACTAGTAACATCATTTCAATTTGTTCCCTGAACATAAATCTATTTTTATAGACCTAACCTTCAATTGTGATCGAGAAAATTATGCCTAATCCAGATCTTCCTGTGATGGCTTTTTGATTGTTCAGGCTGACAATTAGACCTACTCCCTCCCTCCCTCCTTTTTTCCAACAGTAGTTTGTGGACTCGAGTCTTTCAGGGACCCTTGCGTGAATACCCATGCCATTAATTATTAATATTATTTAATGCATATATGACACATTGGTCTCGACATGAACATCCAGACATAGATCTCTGGTGTCCAAACGATTGTTTTTGTTTTGTTGTTATGTTTTGTGTTTGTTGTCTTGTGCTGCGTGTTGCCATATCTGACACAGTAGCCTCTGGATATTTGTCATGTTATTTGTCATGTTATTAGTGTCACTATTACTATCTCCCATTAGGGAAAATAACAACATTTTAATTCATTAATAAATACTTCATATTTTTCTACTTTTCCCTATATTGTATGCTGTGTCACTCATTTGGTCTTCTGGTTCCTTACAATCTTAATAAGGACAACCCCATTTTTATTATATATGTGAGGAGTACAAAGACAAGTGTGTCTTGCCTACAGTCAAGCATGGTGGTGGGAGTGTCATGGTCTGGGGCTGCATGAGTGCTGTCGACACTGGGGAGCTACAGTTCATTGAGGGAACCAAGAATGCCAACATGTACTGTGACATACTGAAGCAGAGCATGATCCTCTCCCTTCAGAGACTGGGCTGCAGGGCAGAATTCCAACATGATAACGACCCCAAACACACCTCCAAGATGACCACTGCCATGCTAAAGAAGTTGAGGGTGAAGGTGATGGACTGGAAAAACATGTCTCTAGACCTAAACCCTATTGAGCATCTGTGGGGCATCCTCAAATGGAAGGTGGAGGAGCGCAAGGTCTCTAACATCCACCAGCTCCGTGATGTCAACATGGAGGAGTGGAAGAGGACTCCAGTGGCATCATGTGAAGCTCTGGTGAACTCCATGCCCAAGAGGGTTAAGACAGTGCTGGGAAATAATGGTGGCAACACAAAATATTAACACTTTGGGACCAATTTGGACATTTTCACTTAGGGGTGTACTCACTTTTGTTGCGAGCGGTTTAGACATTAAGGGCTATGTGTTGAGTTATTTACACTGTTATACAAGCTGTACACTCACTACTTCACATTGTAGCAAAGTGTAATTTCTTCAGTGTTGTCACATGAAAGGGTATAGTAAACTATTTACAAAAATGTGAACACAAACTAAATACATAAAAATACATAAAAATACATCCATTGGGCCTATGACTTTTTAAAAGAAGCACATGTACAAACCATTCTTCGGCTAGAGAAATCTTGCTTATTTGAGCAAAGTTGAAAATTCTACCTGAGTATCCATTCTGGAAGTTCCAACAGATGTTTAATTTGCTTATGATCCAGTGACCAATATGGTAACAGTATGTGGCAAAAGGTTAATCTACAAAACATGCATCATTTGACTGCAGAGGCATTTGTTCCAAACATTGCTATTATAAAGTAAAGTGTATTTCTTAAATAAGGGAACACATTTTGTTGATGTACAGCTGCTAAGGGCATTTGTTTTGGCAGTACATCATACCAACAGCACTATAGGGGTTACACTCAGTTGTTAGACATTTGCCACATGTACATAATCTTCTTTACTCTGCTGCTTGTAAGAACAGCAGATTCCAGAAATAGGCTGTCATTAGGGAATTAAAAAGTATACCTGAGCAGCTTGACAAGTAACAAATTATTGCTTGGTATGTGATTTAATTGCAAAAGCAATTCTCCATTCAAGTTTTTCTTATACCAAGCCAAAGAAAAAGAAAACACAAGTACATTAAATGAGATACATGGAAAGTAGGCATTTTTCTCGAAAATGATTGGCGTAAACCATATATTAAATCACCACGATATTCAATTATTGCTCTAAATGGCCACCTTTAAATTCAAATTTATAGAGGACATATTTCATCCCTATGTATTTCAGTGTGCGGTGCTTATTTTTCCATTACACGTTGAATATCTTGTGAATTATTAACAAAGCAAGCAATATTTACCACTGCAGCCAAGCTGAACATTGTACCAGTACTCTATAATATTTGTTGAGTAAGAGGCCATGTGAATATATATCTTCTCTACTGTACTGAGTGAATTGGAAAGCGATGGAAGCTGGTGACAGTGTAAAGGCATGGGAAAACATTTTTCTTTCATTGTAAACTGCTAAAGTGACAGCACAGCTGCTAAGAAAATTACAATTTTTACAGTCCTTATTCAGACTGGCAAAAGCCCAGCTTTTTGGGTTCTCAAAATGTTTCCCCTTACTTTAATCAGGGTGCACAAAATATCTGTTTTATCTATACTACTATAAAGTCCTAGATGAAAATATATTTTTGCACCACATCCCAAAGACTATATATGGACAAATCGATAAAATAGGGACTTTAAAGGTGCAAATAAACACATAATTTAAAAAAAAACATTATTTATTATTAATCATTAAAACTCATTTTGTAAAACAATTTTTCACAGATACATGTATCTCATTGAATAAAAGGGATGCTTTCACTCAACTGCTCTGATTATTTACACAGCTTCTTTAGGCGTGTATGCATCAATCTAAATTAAGCAAAAATAGTAATTAAAAAAATTTACATAATAACCATAAACACAATTATAATCATCACATGATAATTCAAATAATAACATAAATAATACAATGTGATAGAGTACATACTAAAGTACTTACTTCAGTTGTGCTTTTAGTAATAGTATTACTAAAACATAAAAGTATAGTTAAACAGAATAGGCGGTTCAGACCTTATCTGATAATAACAGACTTAACATTAAGTTCACTTTTAAAAAACAAAAATATTACATGTAGATATTTTTGGGGGTTGCATTTATTATTTTTATTTCTTAGGAGCCTGCAGAGCATTGCAATGTCAGGCACTTGCACACACTGCCTAGAGCTCTCTGCCTACACCTCTGTACAAGCAGACCTTTAATCATACAGCTGTATTGGATACAGGTTTAAAAAAGGATAAGAGCCTCTATTGTGTGGTCCTAAAAAAGTAACAGCAAGCTTGTTGGGATTAAATTGATCAGATCTAACTAGCCGATCCTGTAAAGTTCTACCTCTCTAAAAGATGGGAAGGGAGGGGCATAACATGTAATCTTATGTATATTATTATGGGCTTTCAAAACATTTTATGTGCAGCAATCCCTATATACAGTGGCGGCCCGTCCATTAGGGGAGCACAGGAGCCACCCCCCCATCCATGCGTTCGGCCCCCTAACCTACATGCAGGGTGCCAGCGCATGGATTCCAATGGGGGGGGGGGGGGGTTAAGCATGTGATTAGAGCCAGAGACTCTAATATTCTTCAAAAAAGGCTGGGCTCAGGATGCAGAGCACTGCACTCCAAGCCCGCCCAGTTGTGTCAGAATAGCGAATGAACATTTGCTATTCTCACACTGATCCAGCCAATCACACTGACCTAGCCAATCAGGAAGCAAGACCAGTCACCCAATTGTCTGAAAGGACAGGCTATCCTATTGGATGCCTAGGAGTAGTAGGAAGGAGATGCATGGCGGAAGCCGCAGTGATGTAGAAGAGGAGAAGACTCCAGTCCACCGCCCGTGTGAACGCTGCCCGCCCATTAACCTAGATGGGGTAAGTGCGGGGCTGGATGACCGACCACGAGACCCCCAGGGGGGTGGGTAACCTGAACCAGTGGGAGTGGGGGGAGGTGTCACCGGCCGACCGGGGAGGTGGTTGTTTGCCGCCACCCCCCCCCCCTAAAAAAAAAACACCAGCAGTCACTGCCTATATATACTATAAATACTATGTAATCTGATGATTTCTAAGTACATCTTAGAAATAGCTTTTCCCTTCATTTTATTTCCCTAATAGCCAAATATATAACACATTTTCAACTGTAGATTTATGAGATTAGGATATTTTGTTAAAATACATTTGGGAACCCCCATGTCAAAACTTGTTCTTGCCCATGTGTAAAAATCACCTAGGCTGTTCTGTGGCTAAACAAGGAGCATTGTTTACTTATTCCAGATTGGTAACTGTATGTGTCTTTAGGGAAGGCATCAAACCATGCAATATGTTGGTTTTCTGACAGGACTTATGCAATGCCTGGAACGTCTCCTAGCACTGTAAGAATGTCCCACTGGGGGCTGTTAAACATTTCGCTACCACCAGGTCCTGGAATTTTGTTCTTTAGAATCACAGTGTAAATTCATATACCAAGATGGGACAAGTAACATACATAACTGGTGTATATCCAGTACAACTGGTACCAATTACTTATGTTATGTTTTCCTCTGCCTTATGTAACATCTATCCATTATCCTTTGTATAATGTCTACTTGTATTTTTGCTTCAGTTTTGATGGCTGTCACCACTAACCTAAAAATATATATATATATATAATTTGCAACATAAATGTAGTTCTATTGAATATTGTGCCCAGGCTTTCATGGAGCATTACAATGACGAATCCAACAAAGTCTCTTGTCTAATTTGGAAGGAATTACAACTTGATACATTTTTACATTCCCTCCCACCACTTACTGCCTTCTCCCTATGATCCCTCGTTCTTCCTATTATGCAACTCTGCAAAATTTGACTCCCAAACTACAACACAAACATGACACATATTGGAAAACAATGTTCTACTGGATTGTCCTATTTTCCTCTCCAGAGGGTAAGGCTTTAGTTCAGGAAGACCCTAGTTGATACATATGCTTGATCACCTAAGTTGTTCCCTTCTGCTAACCCACAGGGTAGGAGGGAGGAGAAATCTTCCTTTCCCTTTTGTCTTTGTTCATCCAAAACTCTTCTCATCTCCACTGATCTATTTTTCTATCCTCATTCCTATAAACATGGCCCACCTCCTTTCCCTACCTCTGCCTTTTTCATTTACATTATTCTTCCTTGCTTACTTCTCACACACCTTCTCCCATACCAATATTGAGAAAGGGATCTGTTTAGTCTCTCTTCATTTATTACATACAATGAATGAAGTTCTGATAATGACCTAGCTTTCTTATAGTTTTCTTATAGACAAACTATCTGATCCTTCTGTGTATGACCTCTACATTTATTGAATCTAGTGGTTCATAACAAAGCTCCATACGTTTGTCCACCCTCCACAAAGTGGTCATTTTGGGGGTTTTCATACTGTCCTGGGATATTTACTTACTATGATTTAAAACATAAAACAAGGGAGACAGTGGTGATTAAATACCACCAAAAGAAAGCTTGAGCTAAAAAATTATGTAAAATTCAAGTTATTGTCCCTCTGTCACTTAAAGTATCACAGCACTGAAAACTAAAAAAAATGGCTGGTAATGAAGGGGGTGAATAGGCCAGTTCTGAAGCAGTTTAAAAAAACAAACATAAAAAGCAAAAGTCAATTACTGTAGTTACAAATTGCTGTGGGATTTATGGAGGATGGCTCAGTGGTTATTTATCACTGATATTTTGATGCTAATATAATGGTGACAGACAAATTAGAATTCAAATAAAAACAAAAAAGGCATGTAAACAATGTTAGAAACAGAGGGATGAATTTAATATAATATACAACTTTGTTTTATAGTACAGGTCAGCAAAATTCATTTTGCTGGCTGCGTATTTTTCATATCCATTTAAAAGCAATTTTATGGTGTAATTTATATCACTGGGATTCTTAAAACTATTTTTCTAAATTGATTAAATGAAAAATGTTAATTTATCACTATAAGAAAAAAAAAAGGGACTTTGAACGTGCCTCGTCCTAAATTATGTTAAACCAATAAAACCTTGAAGCATGCCCATGTCATTAAGTGGACTTTAATGGCACCCACATGAGACAAACACAATCATTTATAAAAAAAAAAAAAAGATAATAATCTTTATTTACAATTGGAAATAAAAACTCAACTGTATATACAGAATATTAAAATCATATAGTGCTCAAAATACTGCCACTATATCATAAAATACATATACCCCAGTAGGGCCAAATCCAAAGCACCTCTCTAATATACAACGTGTCCTATAACCTATAGGTGTAGGTGCTAGGGTCCTCGTCCATTGGTCAATGCATTTCGCTAACTGTGTAGCTTCTTCAGGACCATACTAAATGGGGTATCATTTTCTGGTAAGTAAATAGAACACATGTTGTGTACATATAATACACCATATATACAAATTACAGAATTATGTCTACACATCACTCACATACAACATGGCAGAATGTCCACATGCTGTTTATGCCTGGTAGGTGGACATAGGGGCTACATCCTCATGTACATTGAAGAACTTTCCAGTCATAGAGTAATTAACCATCCCTTGTAAGAATGAATGAAGGTATCATTTAAAACCAACTCATACTTCATGTGGACCAATAGAAAGTGGGGTACATTCAAAATAACCCAAAACACTATACTTAAAATAATATAGTATTAACAGGTGTTCACTTCGATATCCTAGGCAGAATTAAATATATCCTAAGGGAGGGTGAGCATATTGAAAAAATGGAATACGTTATACATTTTGCCATCAATATTCCAGAAGCCTAAAATTACAATATACAAGGGAGAAAATTCATATCAAACACTCTCAAGGAATCTCACAAGATCTCTGAGTATTATATGTACTTTTACGTTTAATAGCTCCAACAACGCCACTATACAAACACTCCTTTTCTGGTGATATTCAAGGTAATATGAAGAAAGGCACAGCCCAACTCCCACTGGATAGGTGATAAGATCTACAGATGTTCAAGAAAAGTATTCAGAACCAGCGATGTAGTAATACAAATGTATCCAATAGATAATATTACCACCTTGTAGCTCCTGGGGTTTGGCATGCCACCATGACAGAGTGGCCACCTTATGGCAGGACATGCTCTTGCATATTTCTATTGGTTAATTTATCACCATCACACTGTATTAATTGACATTTTAAAAGAAAAATACAGTAAGCCAAAGATATGCATAATATAATATACTGAACTGAAATGTTATAACATTGTTCTACAAGGAGCAGGACAGTGACAGTTCACAAACCTATTCAAGTATATAAAGTGAACATAGATTCAATTTATATACTTACATTCAACTGAAACATTAACATAAACCTTGAAAAGTAAACAGCCTCTACATCTTTAGAAAACCATTTCCGCAGACCTCATACATATGGGTGCTAGGGCTCTACAATACAAAACATTTGGGCATATTCCCCACCTGGAGGCCACAGGTGCTGTGTACAACCATCCATATGAAAAAATGGCTGTACTGTACCCAGGGGAGGGCTGGCAGCCTTAGGCCTGGGGGGGCAAGTCCAGTCAAGTGGCCCATTGAACCACTGAATCAGCTCACCATCCATCCTACACCACATTCCCTGCACAGGGAGAGAGAGGCCACTTGGCACTGCCTGCACAGGGAGAGAGAGGCCACTTGGCACTGCCTGCACAGGGAGAGAGAGGCCACTTGGCACTGCCTGCACAGGGAGAGAGAGGCCACTTGGCACTGCCTGCACAGGGAGAGAGAGGCCACTTGGCACTGCCTGCACAGGGAGAGAGAGGCCACTTGGCACTGCCTGCACAGGGAGAGAGAGGCCACTTGGCACTGCCTGCACAGGGAGAGAGGCCACTTGGCACTGCCTGCACAGGGAGAGAGAGGCCACTTGACACTGCCTGCACAGGGAGAGAGAGGCCACTTGGCACTGCCTGCACAGGGAGAGAAAGGCCACTTGGCACTGCCTGCACAGGGAGAGAGAGAGGCCACTTGGCACTGCCTGCACAGGGAGAGAGAGAGAGGCCACTTGGCACTGCCTGCACAGGGAGAGAGAGAGGCCACTTGGTACTGCCTGCACAGGGAGAGAGAGGCCACTTGGCACTGCCTGCACAGGGAGAGAGAGAGAGGCCACTTGGCACTGCCTGCACAGGGAGAGAGAGGCCACTTGGCACTGCCTGCACAGGGAGAGAGAGAGAGGCCACTTGGCACTGCCTGCAGAGGGAGAGAGAGAGGCCACTTGGCACTGCCTGCACAGGGAGAGAGAGAGGCCACTTGGCACTGCCTGCACAGGGAGAGAGAGAGGCCACTTGGCACTGCCTGCACAGGGAGAGAGAGAGGCCACTTGGCACTGCCTGCACAGGGAGAGAGAGAGGCCACTTGGCACTGCCTGCACAGGGAGAGAGAGAGGCCACTTGGCACTGCCTGCACAGGGAGAGAGAGAGGCCACTTGGCACTGCCTGCACAGGGAGAGAGAGAGGCCACTTGGCACTGCCTGCACAGGGAGAGAGAGAGAGGCCACTTGGCACTGCCTGCACAGGGAGAGAGAGAGGCCACTTGGCACTGCCTGCACAGGGAGAGAGAGAGGCCACTTGGCACTGCCTGCACAGGGAGAGAGAGGCCACTTGGCACTGCCTGCACAGGGAGAGAGAGGCCACTTGGCACTGCCTGCACAGGGAGAGAGAGGCCACTTGGCACTGCCTGCACAGGGAGAGAGAGAGGCCACTTGGCACTGTCTGCACAGGGAGAGAGAGAGGCCACTTGGCACTGCCTGCACAGGGAGAGAGAGAGGCCACTTGGCACTGCCTGCACAGGGAGAGAGAGAGGCAACTTGGCACTGCCTGCACAGGGAGAGAGAGAGAGAGGCCACTTGGCACTGCCTGCACAGGGAGAGAGAGAGAGGCCACTTGGCACTGCCTGCACAGGGAGAGAGAGAGAGGCCACTTGGCACTGCCTGCACAGGGAGAGAGAGAGGCCACTTGGCACTGCCTGCACAGGGAGAGAAAGAGGCCACTTGGCACTGCCTGCACAGGGAGAGAGAGAGGCCACTTGGCACTGCCTGCACAGGGAGAGAGGCCACTTGGCACTGCCTGCACAGGGAGAGAGAGAGGCCACTTGGCACTGCCTGCACAGGGAGAGAGAGAGGCCACTTGGCACTGCCTGCACAGGGAGAGAGAGAGAGGCCACTTGGCACTGCCTGCACAGGGAGAGAGAGGGGCCACTTGGCACTGCCTGCACAGGGAGAGAGAGAGGCCACTTGGCACTGCCTGCACAGGGAGAGAGAGAGGCCACTTGGCACTGCCTGCACAGGGAGAGAGAGGCCACTTGGCACTGCCTGCACAGGGAGAGAGAGAGAGGCCACTTGGCACTGCCTGCACAGGGAGAGAGAGGCCACTTGGCACTGCCTGCACAGGGAGAGAGGCCACTTGGCACTGCCTGCACAGGGAGAGAGGCCACTTGGCACTGCCTGCACAGGGAGAGAGGCCACTTGGCACTGCCTGCACAGGGAGAGAAAGAGGCCACTTGGCACTGCCTGCACAGGGAGAGAGAGAGGCCACTTGGCACTGCCTGCACAGAGAGAGAGAGAGGCCACTTGGGACTGCCTGCACAGGGAGAGAGAGAGGCCACTTGGCACTGCCTGCACAGGGAGAGAGAGGCCACTTGGCACTGCCTGCACAGGGAGAGAGAGAGGCCACTTGGCACTGCCTGCACAGGGAGAGAGAGAGGCCACTTGGCACTGCCTGCACAGAGAGAGAGGCCACTTGGCACTGCCTGCACAGAGAGAGAGGCCACTTGGCACTGCCTGCACAGGGAGAGAGGCCACTTGGCACTGCCTGCACAGGGAGAGAGGCCACTTGGCACTGCCTGCACAGGGAGAGAGGCCACTTGGCACTGCCTGCACAAAGAGAGAGGCCACTTGGCACTGCCTGCAGAGAAAGAGAGAGGCCACTTGTCACTGCCTGCAGAGAAAGAGAGAGGCCACTTGTCACTGCCTGCAGAGAAAGAGAGAGGCCACTTGTCACTGCCTGCAGAGAAAGAGAGAGGCCACTTGTCACTGCCTGCCGAGAAAGAGAGGCCACTTGTCACTGCCTGCACAAAGAGATAGGCCGCTTGGCACTGCCTGCACAAAGAGAGAGGCCGCTTGGCACTGCCTGCACAAAGAGAGAGGACGCTTGGCACTGCCTGCGCAGAGAGAGAGAGAGGCCGCTTGGCACTGCCTGCGCAGAGAGAGAGAGGCCGCTTGGCACTGCCTGCGCAGAGAGAGAGAGGCCGCTTGGCACTGCCTGCGCAGAGAGAGAGGCCGCTTGGCACTGCCTGCGCAGAGAGAGAGGCCGCTTGGCACTGCCTGCGCAGAGAGGCCGCTTGGCACTGCCTGCGCAGAGAGAGAGAGAGGCCGCTTGGCACTGCCTGCGCAGAGAGAGAGAGAGGCCGCTTGGCACTGACTGCGCAGAGAGAGAGAGAGAGAGGGCGCTTGGCACTGCCTGCGCACAGAGAGAGAGAGAGAGGCCGCTTGGTACTGCCTGCACAGAGAGAGAGAGGCCACTTGGCACTGCCTGTGCAGAGAGAGGCCGCTTGGCACTGCCTGCACAGAGAGGGAGACCGCTTGGCACTAGCATTTAGGGGGTTAAAACAGGCAGGGAGGAAATGTAATATCACCTTCTCTGTCTGTCACTTTTCAGTGGAGTGGCAGTGCCTGCTGTAAGTGAATACAAGCCTTCCATAGCCATAGTCCCTCAGTCTTCTTAGGTTGCACATTTTTGCTGCATTTTTTTTGAAGTGCACCAAAGACGCAGCATGCAGGACGTTTTGTGCACTTTCAGAACATGCAGCAAAATGTGCAACCTCTATGGGACCAGGGGTAAAACATGCAGGAAGACTGCCAGTACACCAGCACTACAGACAAATCGCAGCATGCCAGTGTGAGCCCACATCAACACCTAGGAGGGCAAGCAAGGCAGTGTCACAGGCTGCTAGGAAAAAAAAACTCTTTGGCTGCAGAGGGGGGGGGGGGGGCGGCCGTGGGGGGGCCGGGGGGTGGAGGGAGAAGTTCACTCACTTGGTGTTTCCCAGCCTCCCAGGAGCCTCACTGTATTCAAGCCAACTGCTCAGATTTAACTTTCCCGCCCCACACATCCTCTTCAGACAGCACACAGGCTGCCCCGAGTGTGGGCGGGGAAATAGAGAGCAGGTCCAGCCTCTGCCAGCCATTCGTGTGGAGGAGGGAGGGGCTGGGTGGGGCTGTGCTGTGCTCTGTAACAGACTGTCGGCCCTGAGACCTCCCTAGCTCACAGTACTGGATGGAGATGCAGCACTCGGCCTGCTCAAAAACTGTGCATTCTGAGCTGGCGACACAGCAGCCTTTATAGAGGATGTGAGAGCAGCCCAGGGGGCAATTGCATCTCTGCCCCCCTTCCCAGCCCTCCCCTGACTGTACCAGAACTTGCATAAACACACACATGCATCGAATGTATACCAACGTATACCAACAAGTACCAGCATATATCCTGTGGCAGCTGTCAATCTGATGGTGTGCAGTACCACCTTCATTGTCATGAACATACTATAGTACCTGCCTACATTTCCTTTAACTAGTCAGCTTGTGCCTCTTGATTGTAATACTGGATTGTACATATTATTCTATAGGGACTATTATCCAATAATATGTATATTTTATAATACTGCACAGGACATATCACCTTTTATTTTGTATCCTTAAAACAAATTTTAGGTTTCTTCAAAACTGCTAAAAAAACTGACATATTTATTTAAGTTTCCATTTGAATGTTTATCACTAGAGAGACATTTAAATCCTACAGCTGCATTACATTACCCTCTTTTGTACTCAACAGATATAATCTTGTTCATCTCCAAACAAAATTTATCTCAACCTCAAGTTCTGGATGTGATTGCCTGAAAGTCTCTAAGCATTCTAATAATACAATAAATATGTCTTATAGTGTTGCATAATATCTTCTAGCACCCTCATATATTAAAATGTACTACAACCTTACCAAATATTTGACCACAGCACTCGTCTAGCATGCAATATATGATCTTGCTATTTTTCCTGTTATTGATGATTGTCCAAAGGAAAGTTTGAAGTGGTTTGGATTTTCCTTATGCCTCTATAATTCAAATTGCTGATTGGTTTTATAGCAAATATTGCACTTTATCAAATGTAATACCATATAGTTGGAAAGTTTGCATACAAAATAAAATATTGTCAACCTATTTAGACAGAATAAACAGTCAATTTAGAGCTGAACATCAGGCAAACAGCTAAATATAAAGATTACATATTTAATATAGAGCTATTTTAATTGCTTTGCATTTTTGTCTGTCCAGTTCTGTGATTTGCACAGTCCTATCATAAAGTACAGCTGGTTAACCTACTCCACTTGCAATTAAGGTCTGTTGATTAGACAGTGAAAGAAAAGCCAGAGACTGATAAAGTCACCCCCCTACTCATTTAGCTCTCTCTTCCTGTAAACACGTTCCTTGTTAATATGTTTGCATGCAGCAGTGCCACTTCTGCAATGCACAGTAACACACCTGCTATATGTGCAGTGCATTGTAGCCCCAATCATTGTGAATGGTACCACAAAACACTGAACAGTAGAGAACAATGCATTACAGAACCACACAAGACACATACTATGCCTTACGTGGACACTGCATTGCTAAAAAGGGTCATATGCCTTTTTGATTGATTGTGTTACATCGGCAGCACGTTCAAAATAAATCAGATGCCTTAATGCCCTGTATATTACCATGTAATGTAACATACAGCAACTCACGTGAATCACCTTCACAAAAATTATATCAATTAACTAATTTACTAATTAGCTACTATATAAATGAAACTCCTACAATAAAAAGACAATATACAAATTTAAATGTACAATGTACTAACATCACCAGAATTTGTTGCAATAGAATACAGATCTGTTTATAGAAAAAGCACCATGATCATTTATATTAAATCAGAAGTAAAAAAAGAAGAAGAAGAAGAAACATGTTATAAAGTTACTTCTTTTAGATCCAATCACATCAGTTTCAGTATTTAAATTGCACCTGTACTATGGACATTCAATTATTTATATAGTCTTAACACGTAGAAAAATAGCTTTAAAAAAAGCCATTTATGACCTCTCTAGCTGCTTTTAGGATTCATGCACGCTGGGGCCATCCAACTTAAACTTTGGGCATATTTCCCTGGCTTGGAGCCACAGATGCTACATACAGCCACCCCATAGACATGAATGGTTATACATGGGTATATGCGGGTATATGCCAGTAGCGTCAACTCATACTTGCACACAGATGTAAAACCCTGAATCCCCTCTGGCTGTGTTCAGGGTTCTACGTCTGCATGCATGTGTGGATTCATGCATGTGACAGCGTGTACCTGCCTACAGCCATTTATGTCTATGGGTGGTATTACTGTATATAGCACCTATGGTCCTCAGGCCGGGAGAAATACACCCAAAGTTTACCTTGTATGACCCCAAGAGGCCATGTGCAAGTTCATTCTCAATGATCAAAACAAATGCTCTAGAATCTGGTTTTAGGGCCAGTACACACCATGAATCCTATAGGAATTCACATGTGATCCAGGTGTAGTGCGATTTCAGCCCTTTATTTGAATGGCTGTAAACAAGTACACCACTGCATATGCAACCTGCTTTTGGGGTGTTGTTAAGTAAACCCTGATACCCGCTGCAGATCGCAAGTGTAGTGCATGTTGAACATGCCTGCACTGCATTCTGGTGTGAACTGGCCCTCAGTCAGTTTATAATGGCTGTTTGTTTACATTAGAGGCTGGCAGACTGCCTAGATTCTTTTCTCATACAAAAACACGCTGAAAATGTATTTCTTTACAGTGCTTATAAATAAAGAGGTGAATGAGTGCTTGTGCTTGTATTGCTTGTTCAGAATATAAAAATACTTTAGTGTGCATGTTCCTGGCACAGGTTCACCTTTAAATGGTTGCAAACCTCTGAAATGAAACATTAAGAAAGCATATTCTCCTATAATATGTACGTTTCTCAATCCAAAGCATCTATTGTGATTTTTGTGATTTCTGTCATTCTTCTGCTGCATGTGTCTCGGAAAACTTTCCTTTCACCCCCCTTCCCCCAGCACATAGAAAGTGATTGACAGCCTCAGGTGTGTATTTTTCTCTATCAGGCTGTGTAAACATGGGGTTTGTCCATTCCCTCCACTCAGGTATCAGATTACACTCATCTCCCTTCTCAATTATGTGCAGTGTGTGATGTAAGATCCCCACCCCCAGCCTTCTGGAGCTCAGAAATGTTTTGTAAAATGTATGTGTTAGGAGGTTGTAGAGGAGAGAGGGCTGCAGATAAACAGGTTCAACTTATGTAGGATTATTTATTTATTTTCTGTGTATCATCGGAGGCTAGTCACATATAGGGATGGGCCGAACACCCCCCCGGTTCGGTTCGCACCAGAACATACCGACAGGCAAAAAATTCAGCAGAACACATGAACACCGTTAAAGTCTATGGGACACGAACATGAAAAATCAAAAGTGCTAATTTTAAAGGCTTATAGTTTCATAGTTTCATAGTTTCATAGTTAGTAAGGTTGAATAAAGACATCAGTCCATCCAGTTCAACCTGAGTGTCTACAATTGTCCATATCCCTGTACATTGCACACTCACATCAGTCCCTATCCTCAAGGAGCCCACAATCTAAGGTCCCCATTCATATACTAGGGCCAATTTTTGGACAGAAGCCAATTAACCTACCTGCATGTCTTTGGATTATATGCAAGTTATTGTCATAAAACGTATTTGGGGACCCGGGTCCCGCCCCAGGGGACATGTATCAATGCAAAAATCCTTTTTAAAAACGGCCATGGGAGGCTCCCGCCGTGTGATGCTTCATGGCCTTTGACAGTTCTTGTATAACTGAGGGCGGGGCCACTCGGTGACATAGAGGAGGATCAGTGGCGGATTTTTTTTTCCTTTTTCGGTCCATCTGCGGAGTAATATAAGAAGATGAATGGACATCGTGGGACATTTTTTTTTATTATTTAGTTTTTTTTTAACATTTTGACACTTTTTTTGTGAAATAGTAGGGGTACAATGTACCCGTTACCATTTTACACAGGGGGATGCCAGGATCTGGGGGTCCCCTTGTTAAAGGGGCTTCCAGATTCCGATAAGCCCTCCGCCCACCGAGCAAGGGTTGTGGGGATGAGGCCCTTGTCCCTATCAACATAGGGACAAGGTGCTTTGGGGGGGCTACCCCAAAGCACCCTCCCCATGTTGAGGGCATGTGGGCTGGCACAGTTCAGGAGGGGGGGCGCTCTCTTGTCCCCCCTCTTTTCTTGTGGCCTGCCAGGTTGCGTGCTCAGATAAGGGTCTGGTATGGATTTTGGGGGGACACATAAGCCATTTTTTTTATTTTGGTGCAGGGTTCCCTTTAAAATCCCATACCAGACCTGAAGGGCCTGGTATGGATTTTAGGGGGACCCCCATGCAATTTTTAATTTAATATATATTTTTTTATAATAATTTATATTTAATATTCATCCCAGACCCAAAGGGCCTGGTAATGGACTGGGGGGGGGGGATCCCATGCTCTTTTTTTCAATGAGTTTTATCTATATTGCCGAGACCCAACAATTCATTACAGCCGCAATCAGTTTAAATAACAATTTTTCCTTTAGAAATTTCATTTAGCTGTGGTACTGTTCTAAACATGGGAAAAATGTGCCACTTTACAGACATACTATAGACACCCCCCCCCCCCCCCCCATGCACAATATTTACAGGAATATTTCATTTTTATTGTTTCACTTTAAGCATTAAAAAAATCACTGCAGTTTTTAAAAATATTTTTTGCATTGATACATGTCCCCTGGGGCAGGACCCGGGTCCCCAAACACTTTTTATGACAATAACTTGCATATAAGCCTTTAAAATGAGCACTTTTGATTTTTCATGTTAGTGTTCCATAGACTTTAACGCTTTAACGGTGTTTTGGTGGCTTTCAAATTTGTTCGGTGTTCGCAGAACATCCGAACAACCAAAGTTCGGCCCGAACTTATGCATGGGCCGAACCGTTCGCCCATCACTAGTCACATATGTGAGGGTTTACAACCACTTTAAAGTGTATGTGAAATAATATATGAATATCCCACATACAGCCAAAATTTTACCAAAGGTGGGTATCAGCCCCAATTTATGTATAAGATACAATCCACAGGGGAAATGGGGAATGGTGAGGAACAACTGGGCTTTGTGATAAAAAGGAGTTGATAAGTCAGTATACACACAAAAATAGCATTAAAAACAAATATTTATTAGAAAAAGGCTAAAATATCCCATCTTCATGTGAGTAGTGGAAAGGCTAAACATTAAAAAAGGCACGGCATGGAACATGTAAAGAACAAGTACAGAATGATACAATACACCCAAATAGATATAATGAGTGGTGCGTTTTCCAAGCAGACTGACGTGTTTTGGACCAGTGTGGTCTTACTCAGGGGTTCGCCCTTGGATAGCACATCAAAGAGTAATCTAGAGTAAACCCGTGTACCGTAATAAATATATATATACAAAAAATCCAATTGCAAGCATATTCAAAAGAGCATATAAAAAACACAAATTTTAAACAGACTAAAGCCCCATACACACGGTCGGACTTTTTCATGGATTCTGTCCGATCGGACAATGTTGTTGAAAAATCAGACCATGTGTATGCACCATCGGACAGTGTACGTCGGATTGTCCGCCGGACAAGTCTTATCTCCTGCTGGAAAGATTTGCCGACAACACGGTCCGATCACACCAAATCTGAGCGTGTGTACGGTTGTCCGACGGACAAAGTGCTACGCATGCTCAGAAGAAATTCTGTGACGGAAGCGTTCGGTCAGGTAAAACTACCTTTCCTAATCGACACAGCACATTCGTCACGCTGCAATGTTAAAATGTCTTTAATGCAGCGCATTCTCTTTTTCTTTACAATGCAACAAGAATGACATGTTTTAGCTGCTCCTATTCACCCGCACTTCTCACAAACTTACTTCTTTATTACTTTTCAGCATTTATACACTACATGTTTATTTTTACTCAGATCGTAAAAGAATCTTTGTTATATTTTTAGCATGATTTGTCTTTTTTGTTTTTTTTCAGAATACATATTTGAAGGAGAATTTTTTTTTTTTTTGGAGGGGGGTTGTGTGTCTCAACTTAGCAAAACCACATTATTAACATTTGTATTTCTTGCTTAAATTTACTAGGAGTTTGTTGGTTGTTGGTGCCCCTTGTTAATTCTACTTTAGGATTAGTGAAATGTACCTGCCTACTCAAAGAAAAACTGTCATTGTAGAAAAGTAAAACACAATAGTCAATGATTATTTCAAATCCCCTAAACATTTATTTAGGTCTCAGCAACAAACCAAAGAGGAACGCAGCCATGGTGAAACTTGGGGAATTTGCAAAGCCTTGGACCCCCACGGCAACCATTATTTTTCAAGCGTAGAAAATTGGGGGCCTGAGGAGTACGTATATTAAGGGGAGTGCAATCTGGTCCTGAAGTCCAAAGCATCCGGAACTGCAGCAGATGCCATCTAGGTCCCCAGGCTCTGGTACTACGAGAGGCTCCATCTTCTCTCAGACCAGACTGAATCCAGGTCGTCACTCTCAGGTCTTCCTTCCACGCTTCCTTGCACGCTGTGGCTGTTGTGCTGGTGGGGTGGCAGAAGGAGGAGGAGGAGGAGGCGGAGCATGGTAACTATGGCAAACATGTGTGACTGGGTTCATCTCCCCAGCCCTACCCTTATTTAGGACATGGAGGATGAGCCCCTCACACATGTTGCGTTGCCTCACCTCCATACCCATCATCTTCGTGACAACCACGGAGCCAAAGGTCTCCTCGTCGGTGGGTGTGGCATGTAGGGAGTCTGAAGCCTCTCTGATCATCCGGAGCGCTGACTCTGCCGCATAACCCCCCCTTCTCGCCCTTCTGTACGGAAGGCGGAGGAGAGGGATTTGGGAGTCAGTCAGGCTCCGAGGCCTAGCCCCCTCTTGGCTGCCACTACCCACCTCTTGGCTGCCACTAACCCCTGCCTCCTCCTGACTGCCACCTTCCACAGCCACCTCCTGGCTGAGGTCCTCCTGTGTATGAAAAAGGGACATAGTTTCAGGTATTTGTTCATCAAACACACACAATTCTCATCTAGTGACTGTTGCAAAATGTTTACAAATAGAAAACCATACAATTCTCAGCCCTGCAGTTTAGATTGTGGCCCCAACTCTCTCCAACACTACTGTCAGTTGATATGTCAAACACGTTAGGAACTAAGCAAATGGGGATCCTGAATTAAGTGAACATCATTCATTATTCACATAAATGGTAACAAAACTACTATACCTGGAACAAGCTGGGCTCCTCCACCTCTTCCAGACTGGAAGGCCCAGGTTGCTCCTCGGAAGCCTCATCAGGGGTGGCCTGCACGCAAGGAAGCGTGGAAGGAGGAGTCGAGAGTGGCTCCGTGACAGTGCAGTTGCAGTTTCTTCCGACTTCACAACCTTCTTGCGCTCCCTGATATACGCACTCCTCAGGCTGCCAATTTTCTTTCTTATATCATCAACAGTTGCCGCGGGGAACCTTGGCTTGACAAATTCCACAAGTTCCTCCAGGGCTGCGTACCTCTTTGGTTTGATGCTATAATGGGGGTGTTTAGCCTGCCATAAAATGGGAAATTCCCTGTATTTGGCAATGAAGAGGGGGAGAAAACTCATGTCGTTGAATCCCTTCATAATCTCTGCAAGACACAACACCACACAAAACACTATAAATTATGTCAGGCTAAACTCTTCTAATCTTCTCCATAAAGAAGCCTCAAGTTCGAATCAGTCTAGGCTAGTTATGTACTAACGTCAAATTGTACCTTCGTTTCTAGCGATCGTCTCGTGCGTGAGCTTTCTCTCCCCTCGTCTCCCAGATCGTGGCTACGACACAGGCGTGTGACGTTTTATATCCAGTGCGCATGCGTCAAACTCCGCCCGCCCCTGACAAACTTTCTCGTCTATTCCCCACCCATTCTCTTTATGGCGCAGTGAGGAGAGCACATGGCGGGGACACAGCAGGTGCGCCACAAATATCCCACCAACGAGGAGGACGAGGAAAGTCCGGAGGCAGAAACGTCCCGATCCCGGAGCCTGAAATTCAAGGCCTCCAATATGTCATTTGGAGAAATGTTGGAGATGGTGGACATATTAAAGAGGAGCGACTATGATGGGAAGTATGGGCCTTACCTCAACCCCAATGTCCGCAAGGCCAAGATCATGTCTAAAGTTGTGAGGAGGCTGTACAATAATTTTGGGGTACAACGATCCAAGGAGCAACTGAGGAAACGCTGGTCAGACCTGAAACTGAGGGAGGCCGATCAGTACAGAAAGATCAAGCGAATTCTTCAAAAAAGTAAGTAGTTGTGTTTTGTGTTTGATTTCTTGCTTGCATACTGCTCCATGTGGTTTGATTTTTACAAAGTTGTACATTCCAAAATGGCCACTTTCATGTTCGTCTGTGCATTCGATCGTACTCAGCCTCGATCTTTCTGCCACTGTCATGGTCGTGTGTGTGTCCATTCGATCGTACGCAACCTCGATCGTTCGGCCACTTATAATACGATGTTTGGTGTTTTTTTGGGGGAAAGAAAGTTTGTTCTCACTAGAAATGTCATCAAGAATGTAAAGCCAATTTATTCAATGTAAAGGAGAGGTCACCCAGTAGCTGTTTACCCATCTGGACTCTAGAGCACTAGTGCTGGGACACCCAAACCCCCTTTTTATTAGGCTTTTCCACACATGTGCTCCAGTGGATACTAGAGGGGGGTCTCCATCACACAAACTTCGACCAAAAAGCTAGTAAGTTTAGCACCTTTACAAAGTGACTACATTCATGTAGTTGGCATTTGTAACTGGCCAAACAAAAATAGTGTCCGTCACTTTCAAGCAATGTTTGTCATTTCCTATTTCTGCCCTCAATAGATTGTGTTGCTAAATCTTCCTTTTGTACATTCTCATAGGGGAGCGAAAACTTGGGCCGTCTGAGGAAACACCAAAACCAACACCTCCCAAAAAAGGTGAAAGAGCAGAAGCAGAGGAGGAGGAGGAGGAAGGAGAGATCATCGAACTTGGAGAAATTGTCACCACAACAGGTGAGTGTGGGAGAACACAGCTACTGGTAAGCTAATCAATGTATGGCTGCCTCATTTCCAACACCCGATTTTTGTTTGTTTGTGGTTTTTAGGTGACGTGGATGTTGTGGAAGAAAAATCGCACTTTACCACAGAGAGTGCCCACGTACTCATCGGGGAGATAATGGTCTGCAATAGAGATCTAGATTACATAAAGCAAAACATCAATGATGTTCAACAAAAATTGAAGAACATCATTGATGTTTTAGGAAAAATATGAAAACGCATCAAGTAATTAACACACATTTGTGCCAGCTTCTGAACACATTTGCAACTTAAGAACTGTGTGAAATTTGGAACATGCACACATTGTGTCCACATGTGCTAGCTCCCATCATGGTGGATGAATGCCAACGTTTTTTTGGGGGTGCAACCACTTTACGAACTACGAAAGTGGTTGTGGTGAAGGGGTTGCACCCCCAAAAAACGTCCATTCATCCCCATGATGGAAAATGGCACTTTTGAAGCTTCTAGGCATGTGTTTTAACATCTAATGACCATTTTCAGACCCAAATTGTGTGCATGTTCTAAATTTCCACTTTCCAGGGGTGACCCCCCCATGTGATGAAGGCAAGATCAAACACACTTTGAACATATAGTCATGTCTGATCTTGTCTTCACTTTACAAAGTTGAACTTTCCAAGTTCATAGATTCTGTTTTGCTCCATGCCTGGTTTTACCAATTGCGGAATGTTTGTAAACAATGTTGTAAATAACCAAGATGTTGTCAGTTTGGGCGTGAAGATTGTAAACGCACTTGTGAATGTTTTCCAAGTAAACTTTTTTATTTTTCTAAATGTGTGGCTTCCTTATTTAAAAAACACAATGCATTATGTATGTCAAATGTAAAGGATATGGGGGGCAATGGGTGTTATTTACTAAAGGCAAGTCCACTTTGCACTGCAAGTTTCTTTTCCAGGGCACTTTTTCACTGCACTTGTAGAGCATAGTGGATTTGACTAAGGTAAATGACACCCACAGTGCTTTGTACGAAAACACGGAGCACAGCATTTTTGAGAATACACACATGTCTGACCTGGTAAAGAAAAGGAGTATTTTGGGTGTCAGTTATGCACTACAAACCTTCTCTAGACCAAAGATTAGGTATCAAACACACAACATGAGAATAATCTTTTTGGGAAGAAGAGACTGTTACCTCCTTTTGCCCAGAAAGTGCATTCCCACTGTCGAAGGCAAAGGGAAAAAATTTCAAGGTAAAATAAGCTAAAAAGAATAGTGAAATGACAAGAAATCATAGGTTGGTTGAAATATCAGATTTATTAAAAAATGCCTCTCACACATCGTCAGGCAGAGCAATGGCCCCCCTACCACAAAGTACTCCATATATTGCTTGCGGACCGCGCGGGCATTTAGAGGGGGCAAGGCTGGACGTGCCACTTGAAGGGCTGTGAGGTACGCATTTGGAGGGCCCTCCACATCTGGGCCAACGGGCACCACATAGTTCCTGTTATGTCTTTTGAGGAAGTTGTGCAATATGCAACAGGCAAGAACTATGTGGTTCAGTTTGTATTCCGCCAAGTTAATTGCCGTCAAGAACAGGCGGAAGCGGCTGGCCAGGATGCCAAAAGTGTTCTCCACAACTCTTCTGGCTCTGGACAGCCTGTAGTTGAAGACCCTCTGGTCTGGGGTGAGGGTCCTCATCGGGAACGGCCTCATCAGATGGGGAGTCAACGCAAACGCTTCATCTGCGACAAAGACGAAGGGGAGTCCTTCTGCATTCTCCTCTGGAGGTGGCAAGCACAGACTGCCACTTTGGAGACGCCAGTAGAACTCTGTGTGCGCAATGGCACCACCATCCGAGATCCGGCCGTTCATCCCCACGTCCACATACATAAATTCATATGTTGCCGACACCACCGCCAACATCACTACACTATTAAACCCTTTATAATTATAATAGTGGGACCCCGAGTTGGGCGGTGGGACGATGCGGACGTGTTTCCCATCAATTGCCCCTGCGCAGTTAGGAAAGTCCCAACGGCTGGCAAAGTGGGAGGCCACAGTCTGCCATTCCTGTGGCGTGGAAGGGAACTGTGGAGTGAAACAAGAAAAAATAATTAGTCACTTTGCACATAAACATTGCAAGCAGATTAGACAATCAACATCTTGGAACAAGAGCATTGTATAAAATTGGAGGCTGGAAAGTATTTGCAGAGAAAAGTAGAGGGTCCCCTTCACAGATTACTCACCCCCCATCAATCCCCACACTTCTGATGGGCCATTGGCAATAACTAGGGTTTTGGGGTGGGGGGGGTTGTTGGACAGGTAACCCTCTGCACTTCATTGATTGGCAAATGGCTCAATAATGTGTGCTAGTTTGGCCAGACCCTCTGTACTTAACACTATTGGCAGCCCCCAGGAAAGCTAAACTAACATTTCAAAGACCCCCCCCCCCCCCCCCAAAAAAGGAAAGCACATTGTGACATTATGAAATTTCCAAGCAAGCTAATAGGAGAGAAAGAACACCAAAAATTAGGAAATGGCAAGTATGGAGGCAGCCCCTTGCACTACATGCTTTGCAGAATTCATCCCTAAAGATGCCCACTATAAAGAGGTAGGTATATAGTGTGTATTGACCTTGGGAAAGCCAGCAGATAGAGGATTGGTATCATCTGACAGAGCAGTTGGGGGAGGGGGTTCTAATGAGTTTGCCCCCCCCCCCCACCAAAAAACAAAAAACGGGGGGGGCTCTACATGAAGTAAACCACACAGCAAACATTTGTGCATATTTTAGGGGGTGTTTGGGGGCAAAAAATACTATGCAGCAGACAAAATACATTGCTTAAGTGACTAGGCCATAGGTGTCTATTGGGGCAGAAGAGCATGCTGGGGAGGTAAGTGAAGGGAAAAATGCATGAAGGAGAAAAGGGGCACAGCATATTAGAGCATATTGCAATCATGGTAATTAGGGAAGGAGGTCAAAAATAGAAGACATTAGCAAACAGAGCATACATAGAAGGGAATAGTAAAGTATAAATGTTACCTTAATATAGTCCTCCTGCAGGACCTCGATGATGGCAGAACAGGTCTCTGGAATAATGATTCCCAGGGCCTGGGGAGAGATACCTGAAGAGAACTTCAAATCCTGAAGACTTCTCCCTGTCGCCAAGTACC
>CM053026.1:563108226-563132291 GCA_028564925.1 Lithobates sylvaticus
TCTGCAGGGACAGGCCCAGAGGTGGTTCACCCCACGCCAGCTGGAGCCAGGAATGGTGGTGTGTGATAATGACTCAAAACTCCTGTCCGCCCTTAGACAGGGATGGTTGACACATGTGCCATGCCTGGCACATGTCCTCAATTTGGTGGTGCAGCATTTCCTAAATATGTACCCAGGGTTGCAAGATGTGCTAAAGCTGGCCAGAAGAGTCTGTAGTCATTTCAGGCGGTCATACACAGCCAGTACTCGCTTGGCTGAAATTCAACGGGAAATCCATCTGCTCGTAAACCGTCTGATTTGTGACATGCCCACCAGGTGGAACTCTACTTTGTCAATGCTGCAGCGGCTATACATGCAGCAGAGGGCCGTCAACGAGTACCTGTGCGAATACAGCATGAAAACAGGCTCCGGCCGCCTCTGCTTTTTTTCCCCATGCCAATGGCTGATCATTAAGAATGCGTGCACTGTATTGTCATCATTTGAGGAGGCCACAAGGATGGTGAGCCGTGACAGTGCATGCATCAGTGACACAATCCCTGTTGTGTTCCTGCTGGAGCAGACTCTGTGTGGCATTATGAACAGGGCACTGGAGGCAGAGCAGCAGGAGGAAGAGGAGGACTTCCTTTCCTTTCAAGGCCCACTTTATCCAGACACCATAATTCCTATGTCACAGAACACACAGGAGGAGAGAGGGGAGGAGGATGAGGAGGAGGATTCTGGCACTTTCATAGGCTTCGGAGAAGAGGAAGACATGCGTCAATCTGTAAACAATGGCTTTCCCTTGGGAGGTAGTATGTGGTTGGGAGGAGGAAGTTCCAGATACTGTCATCCTGAGTGACCCCGAGGAGTCTGCTTCTCAAGCCTCTGCAAATTTGAGGCGCATGGGCAATCTCATGCTTCAAAGCCTGCGAAAGGACCCAAGAATACGCAGCATAAAGGAGAAGGATGATTACTGGTTGGCAACCCTCTTTGACCAATGTTATAAGGGGAAAGTCTCAGAACTCATCCCGTCCCTACAGATAGTGCAGAAGATAAAATCCCTTGAGGACACATTAACCACCTCACGCGAGCTTGCCATCAAATGGCAGCTAGGCGGTGCGGCTCTCGTTCTGGGAGGCCATCATAGGTCGTCCACCCAGAACGACAGCTCCCGCACGCCCGTGGGACAGCGTATCGCGGTGATTGCTGGTGCGGTGTGTCAGTCAGACACACTGCTACACTGATCTCGGTAAAGAGCCTCTGATGGAAACAGGAAGAGCCGTTGATCGGCTTTTCCTCATTAGCGTCTGACAGATGCGAGGAGAGGAGAGCCAATCGGCTGCTCTCCTAACAGGGGGGTCTGTGCTGATTGTTTATCAGCGCAGTCCACCTCGGATGCCCACCCAGGACTACCAGGATGCCGCCAGGACCACCAGGGATTGGCACCACCCTTGACCGCCAGGTATGCCACCCTGGACCACCAGGGAAATGCCAGTCAGTGCCCAGGAAGCTGCCAATCAGTGCCCAGGCAGCTTCCAATCAGTGCCCATCCCCAATGCCTGCCAATGCCAGTGCCATTAGTGATGCTTATCAATGCCATCTATCAGTGCCGCATATCAGTGCCACGTATCAGTGCCCAGCAGTGCAGCCTATCAGTGCCCATCAGTGCCCATCAGTGCTGCCTATCAGTGCTACCCATAAGTATCCATCAGTGCAGCATTTCAGTGCCCATCAGTGTCGCCTATCAGTGCCCAATAGTGCCCACCAGTGCCACCCATGAGTGCCCATCAGTGGCGCCTGTCAATGCCCATCAGTGCTGCATATCAGTGCCACCCATCAGTGCCGCCTACCAGTGCCCATCAGTGCCACCTATCAGTACCCATCGTCAGTGCCTGTTAGTGCCCATCAGTGCCACCTTATTGTTGCCACCTCATCAGTGCCACTTTATCAGTGCCCGTCGGGTGCCCATCAGTGAAGGAGACAACTTACTCATTTACAAAATGTTATAACAGAAACAAAATAAAAACTAAATTTTTTTTCAAAATGTTAGGTCTTTTTTTATTTGTTTAGCAAAAAATAAGGAATCAAATACCACAAAAAGAAAGCTCTATTTGTGGGAACAAAATGATAAAAATTCTGTTTGGTTACAGTGCAGCATGACCGCGCAATTGTAATTTAAACAGCAACAGCGCTGAAAGCTGAAAATTGTTTTGGGCAGGAAGGGGGTGTAAGTGCCTGGTATTGAAGTGGTTAAAGAGGATTTTATTGAACGTTTTTCCTGACTCCAGTAGGTTACAGTGTTTTGGAAAATGTAGTTTTGAGTCTTCTGTTGGTCAAGAGAGGAGCGATGGAGAAAGCGTCCGCCTAAGTGAGGCATTTCAGAATTATTTTAGTCCTCGCCGCCCAGGGCTGTCAGCTTCAACATTCCTCATCCCGTCTGCATCACATGGTGGACGATTACCTCAGGACCAAAACAGAGATGGAGAGCTTTCCAGCTGATGATCCACTGACTTACTGGGTCATGAGAATAGACCACTGGCCAGAAATTGCCCAGTATGCTATTGAGTTGTTGGGCTGCCCTGCATCCAGCATGCTTTCAGAAGCATTCTCGTGGACCGTTTGACTTTTATAAAAATGAATCAGTCCTGGATTACCAGCTATTAAGCCGCTGATGCCAATGTCACTGATTAAGTCTTTTTGGGATGTGGAATCTCTGCTGGACTTTGAGGCTGCCTAGCTTTGAGGGTGTTCAATCATTTCATCTGGAAAATTGTTTTTAGTATAGGTTTCATGGGCACAATTAACACCCAAAGACCAATTTTTCAGCACCTGTTTGACAGGTGCATATCATTGCAATTTGTTTGCCTTCTTCAAGAGTACCTCTATAGGGTTACGGTGGGAAGGCGCCCCCGACACCCAAAGAGTAATTTTTCTGCACCTGTTTGACAAGTGCATATCATTGCAATTTTTTTTACAGCAAGGCCAATTCTTGCTTTCATCAAGATTACCTCTATAGGGTTATGGTGGGAAGGCTTCAACCAACACCCATAGACCAATTTTTACGCACCCGTTACTTCTATCCAAAGTCAAATTGACACCAGAATGTATCCAAAAAATCTCTAATCTTGTTCCCAGTGCACTACATTGTGGCCTTATCATTCCCACTGTATCCCCAGCTGTTGCTGAGCAAAAAAAAGGCAGCTTGCAGAAAAAATTGCATTTTTTTTTGTGCTTTATAAATGCAATTATTGCTGCAGCAGATTCTAGACATGGTACAGCTCTCCCACTTTTCAAGTAGACTAAGGGGACCCCCCAGGCACTATATTGGAAGGATTTTTTAATTTTTATGCTTTCATCTTAAATATCAAAAAATCACTGCTCATTTAAAAATTACATTTTTCACAAACTTTTTTTTTATTGATACATGCCCCCCCCCCCCCCCCCCCAGGGCAGGACCCGGACCCCTATAACCATTGTATGCCCAATTATTTGCATATAAGCCTTCAAAATGGGCACTTTTGATTTTTGACATTCGGGTCCCATTGACTTTAATTGGGTTCGTTATTCGGTCCGAACTTTCGCAGTGTTCGAATGTTCTTGTGCAAACTGAACAGGGGTCCATTCAGCCCATCTCTACTTAGATTGGCTCTATGAGTCCAGGCAGGAGGAGAGCAGAGGAATGACTCCCTTTGTGTCAGGCCTCTCTCTACTCTCCCCTGACACCACAGGCCCACCAAGTCAGCAAGTATTGGATTCACTTTCTAGATAAACTGTAACACACACCCAATGCATATGCAAAGCCCTGAATATGTGTGTGCGGATCCATATGGCCCTAACAGGAAAGCAGGGAGGGGGTCCCCTAAGGGTTTGGACTTTTAAGGCATGTAGAATATATAACCCCAGATATAATATGAAGTATTATGTGTTTAATAGGAAAACGTTTTATTACAAAAAATTAATTAATTATACATAGAACATTTGACAAAATATCAGAATAAAAGCTTTTGAAAAATTCAAACAACGATTTATACATACAGTATATAGATATATATTTTTTTGTGTAGGCGTTGACTCACACCTGACGCGTTTCGGAGGTTTTTTTGCAAATTTCCTCCTTCTTCAGAGGTAGGAGCACAACATATCTAATATCTGAAGGATATTACAATAGAACAATTTGTCAAAAAAGATGAATCTTGATGTGTAATGATGCTTTCAAAAAACATAACAATTTTTTGTATAAAGATGTATACATAGGAAAGAGATTCACATACCGTTTACAGAGAGATTTTTCAATGTAGTTAAAAACAGTGGCTGGGAGGAGGAGCTCCTTAGACCAGATTTCTTGAAAAGACAGATTTTGATCAAAAATTGGTGTCCGTATAATGGATATGACCACTTCTAAAGGTTGTGTCATATGTCTAGAATTTGTTGGAATCCCAAAACAGATTGCAAAGTAACTTGGCACGATAACAGCAGGGGGCGCCTGTGAGACACACTGGGGTCGGGTATGAAGGCCCTGATAGATTTGAAACATGTATAAGTAGTTGTAGATACATAAATGTATGGGTACTGAAAATTTATTTTCACAGACCTGTGTTGTAGATCTGTGACGTATCCTCATCAACCTTGCACTAGTGGTGGGACACCAATAAGCATTCAGAAACTATGGAGAGAGATGATTTTTTATCTGGACATCTCCGACCCTCTCTCCATAGTTTCTGAATGCTTATTGGTGTCCCACCACTAGTGCAAGGTTGATGAGGATACGTCACAGATCTACAACACAGGTCTGTGAAAATAAATTTTCAGTACCCATACATTTATGTATCTACAACTACTTATACATGTTTCAAATCTATCAGGGCCTTCATACCCGACCCCAGTGTGTCTCACAGGCGCCCCCTGCTGTTATCGTGCCAAGTTACTTTGCAATCTGTTTTGGGATTCCAACAAATTCTAGACATATGACACAACCTTTAGAAGTGGTCATATCCATTATACGGACACCAATTTTTGATCAAAATCTGTCTTTTCAAGAAATCTGGTCTAAGGAGCTCCTCCTCCCAGCCACTGTTTTTAACTACATTGAAAAATCTCTCTGTAAACGGTATGTGAATCTCTTTCCTATGTATACATCTTTATACAAAAAATTGTTATGTTTTTTGAAAGCATCATTACACATCAAGATTCATCTTTTTTGACAAATTGTTCTATTGTAATATCCTTCAGATATTAGATATGTTGTGCTCCTACCTCTGAAGAAGGAGGAAATTTGCAAAAAAACCTCCGAAACGCGTCAGGTGTGAGTCAACGCCTACACAAAAAAAAAAAAAAAAAAAAAAAATATATATCTATATACTGTATGTATAAATCGTTGTTTGAATTTTTCAAAAGCTTTTATTCTGATATTTTGTCAAATGTTCTATGTATAATTAATTAATTTTTTGTAATAAAACGTTTTCCTATTAAACACATAATACTTCATATTATATCTGGGGTTATATATTCTACATGCCTTAAAAGTCCAAACCCTTAGGGGACCCCCTCCCTGCTTTCTTGTACTATAGGATGTGGCATGAAACTCAAAAATCCCCTTCTCTCTATATGTGTGATCTCTGCTAAGCCTACAACTTTCTATGGCCCTAACAGCTTCAGTCCTTTATGAAGCAAAGATAAGCTTTGGTGTCTTCAGATAGCCACACTATTCGTTGGTGCACTTTAACTCCTGGGTAGCAGGGCAAACAGTATAACTGGCCCAGATTATCAAGTGAAACAGACAGGATTTTGTTCAACAAGGTGAGAGGACAATGGTGTCTGTATACAATGTCCCATAAATGAATAGCCTTATCCTTTATCCCTGTAGCACTACAAGTGTCAGCAAGATGACTACTGGCAATGATGTTTGTATACAGTGTTAAAATAACTTTCTGTAGTGTTTCTGTTCCCTGCAGATGGGCAGACATGCCCTCTCACCAAGTCCTGCGATCAGGGCCCAAGCGAACATCCTGGAACAGGCAGGCTTTCGTGGCGACCCGACCGGTCCCCTCACACTGGAAAAGTTCACCGTTGGTGGAGATGCAACTCAATATTCACCTAGGATCCCCCTCTCTCAGGCTGGACGTCCCAACTTGCAGTGGAGGCCTGAATCGCGCAGGGAGATCATCTGAGAGACAGGACCTCTCCCTCAGGTCTGGTCTCTTTACTCTCTCATGGCTGACTGAACTTTACCTTAGGACACAAAATTATTTTACTTTCCTGTCAAAGCCTGCTGGGATTTGTATCTTTCCCTGTATACCAGTCTATGGGACCGTTTTGTGTGGGAACTGCATGTCCCAGAATACATTGCTGCTCTCCCTGCAGTTCAGTACAATCTCTTCCATTGGCTGTTATAACTGTGCCTTTAATTGTTTTTCTTCTACTGGCCAATAGGGGCACAATAGAGACCATTGAATGCAGAGCTATGTGTGTGTCAGCTCACATTACATTGACTCAGTCAGTAAAAACAGGAAGAAGGAGTGAGTGTGAAAAATCCCCCTTACAACTTCTAGCAGGCAGCTTTCCCTAACTCAAGCTGGAAAGCCTATGTACATCGTTCTGGCCAGCTTGGCGGGATTGCGGGTTATTGAGTGAGACACCCACTACATGTATATTCACCTCTTGCCCCATCACCTCTTGCACCTCATCGCTTCTCGGCCTTTTGGCTAAGATCAAGTGTAGTATCTGTTCTTATCAGTTGCCAAAGGTAGGCGCTGTTTCTGGCCCAAGAGGGTGGCAGGCAGCGCTCTCTGATGGCGTAATTAGCACCTGGAAAGACGGTTTTGGTAGGGGACACACTAGATGTGCTTGTTCGAGTCTGAGCTGTCCGGAAGGGTGCACCTGGTGAGGATGGGTGCTGCCACTGGTCTGACCCAGAAGGTCATATACCTGGCCTTCTGGCCTGGATTGGGGTGGCTCTAGCCCCAGACAGTTTTTCGGGAACAGAGCGCCGTGAATCCCTTGAGCACTGGGGGAGGAGCGGTGGGTAATTCCCAAATGTAATTAGGTAGGAGTGATGGGAGTGCGGTGGAGCCTGTTGGTGGGACGGGCTCTCACCAAGCTTCCTGATCTCCATGCCTTCCTGTCTGGGGTGGGGGCTGCTGTGGTCCGGACGTTGGTCAGGGCGGTCTTGAAAGCCTATGGAGTATGTGCCCCTGGAGTGGCAGTCCAGGGGTGCCAAACAATCACTGTGTGTGAGGGACACATTGATTTATGGCACCACGGTCACTGCACCATATCACGCTTTTTTAGCACCTGCCTCTTGGGCCGGGCCTTTTGGCTGGGACCAGAGGAATTTTTTATTCCTGGCCGGAGGGCCTGGTCATTGTATCACACAATGGCCACTTCTTTCACTCTCCTCTCCACTATCCCTTCCCCCACTTTATTTTATTTATTACCTTTGTTTGTCACCTTTTTTGTCTTTTTTTGTTGGTACACGGTTTGAGCACATGTGATGAGTAGGGTCACAGGTCCCAGGGCCTGTCCTGAAAGTCGGGGAGGGGGTGGACATGGCCTTCTGGCTTAGTTCGCCCTCTCTCAGTAGGGTTGGGGTCTCCCTTCGGGGGAGCCTTACCTAGTATTTGGGTGGGTCTGTTTCGGCAGACCTTCCAGAGAATGGGGTCTGATTGGTTTCGGCCATGAAGACCAAGTTTTACGTGTCCTTGTCCCTGTCTGGAGCCTAACGCCCCGGGGGATTCAGGACTAGGTCCTCTGATTTTAGAGGACTTGTGTACCCGTTGCACTTTTTTGTCGCACCTCTTTATGTTGTGCACATTTTTAATGCACCGGGTGAGTTTTTGAGTGTGTTTTGCACGCCACAGGCTTTCAAAAAAAAAAAATCAGTCTCTGCCCTCAAGAAGCTTACAATCTAATGTCCCTAAATCGCATTCATACTTACACATGCTAGGGGTCAATTAACCTACCAGTATGTCATTGGAGTGTGGGAGGAAACTGGAGTACCTGGAGGAAATCAACACAGGCACATGAAGAACATGCAATCTCTGTGCTGGTAATGCATTGGTTGGGATTCACATCAATGACCCTAGTGCTGCTATGTCATAGTGCCAACCGCTTAGCTACTGTGCTGGCCACGCAATCTATAATGTGGTTACAAGGATAAAATGCTATGTTACACAGGGATTACCTTATTTAAAAAAGAGAAGGGGCATGCAGTAACCTACAGTAATGAGTCAGAAGCTTTATGGGTCTCATTTACACATGCATTACTCTGTGAAGAGCAATCCATGGTGTATTACTTTTCACAGATTGATGCAAGTGGGGCTGACAGGCATTCAGGAAGAGATACTGCCACCTCCTAAATGCCTGTGTTTTTGACAGCCAAACAGCCCTTTTTCAATGGGAATACATTCACTTGAATAGGTCATATTCAACAGTTACACTGCCCACTAAACCTGACAGAAGGGGTAATTTTTATCATGTAAAGCATCACAGCCACATCATGTGTACACCCCTCTCTCCGACTGGCTTTGAAGCTTAAGAGAGCTGTAAAAATGCTGCTGAACCAACTATTTTTACCACCCTCTTCAACCACAAGTGTAAACTAAGCCTATATGTTTACTCACTGCTGAAACCTGTAATTCGTTGCTAAGTATTACCAGGCAGAACAGCAGCAACATATGGCTATCTGTTCATACCCGATGATGATTCAGGGACTTACAACCAATTTGTGCTGTAGTTTTTTTGTCCAAACCATAAAAGCAGCAGCTTCGTTCTGCAAAAATGGTAACTACTAGGGAAGAGTGGAGTGATTTTTGGCAATGTTGCTGTAAAATGTCTGATTTCCCCCTAAAGTGGACGTAAACTTGCTTTTACCTATAGCTAATCCTATAATAAGGCTTAACTATAGGTAGTGTAAAGATCTCTTAAACATACACCATTTAGGAGATATTTACATTACATGCAGCCAGTGAAATCACTGGTGCACGCACGGGTGGCTGTTCCTTCAGGGTCCTGAGGCATGAACGGCAGCTCCCGTGCACATGCAATGCATACTAGCACATTATAGCTCCCCCCCCCCAAAAAAAAAAGGCCACAACCACTTTAAATGAATTTACACCAAATGGCCCTCTAATTAACTCCAATGTATTTCATCTTAGTATAAAAAAATGTAAATAAAAAATAAACGTTGTAATTGAGATGAGAAAAGTGAGTTTTCATTTTTATAACGCTAAGGCGAAATACATTAGATCAATTTGAAATGACCTTTGCAGCAATTCACCAGAGGAAAAATCTGAAAATGTTGTGGCAAACTCAATTTCAATAAAGTCACAGTTCATATCTATAGTAACTATTTAGAAAAAGAATTATGTTAAATAATCAATTCAACTGTGTTCCTTATTTTTTTGAGCAAAGTTTACCTTTTTACCTGTGATAGTGAACAATAAACAAACCTTTGCAAATGGTTACTTAAAGCGATTGTAAATTATCACTTTGTAAAACAACCCATTCTGTTTAAAATAGAAATGAATGGCAAAATATTTATGTATAGATATAAAAAATCATTATAAATACCCTTTTTCGCTTTTTTTTTATAAGTGATCGCATTTCCTCTGCTCTCAGCTGCATAAGAGCTGGGAGGAGGAGAAGCAGCAGCAGACTGAGCTTCCCAGTGAATGGCTGTGCAGCAAGGGTCGGGTCAGGACAAGTCTGATCATTGGAGGAGAGCACACTGATTTCCCAACATAGCTAGAGAACTGACCACGCTGTGCTCTCCTGCTTACTGTGATCAGTTTTTAATAGGAAAGCAAGAGGACTGACAGGGACACTGGGGATTTGACAAGAAACAATACCAAGAGAACAGGATACTTTCTCATATAAGTACATGGTACAGCAGGCACATATCAGGAATATGGAATATGAAGAGTTGGGGTAACAAATGCTTTAACTTATAAAGATCAAATTCAAAGATGTGCAACAGGCAAAGCAATAAACTATACCTTCCAAATTCTATAAGTCAGTAAACATGTCCCTTTGTCTTATTAAAATGTTTTTCCACATATATTGTAAAAGTGCTACACCCATTTGAGCAGAGACAATGAGAAAGCAAAGGATCCAAATGCATGAGAGATTTGTCAAAGAATAGTAATAAGTTGTATGTATGTGAAAAGTATAGCAAAAAATGTAGTAAGTGTATACTCAGATTCATATGGTTGCTGGATACCTGTCCTAGGGTCAAGTACCCTATTTTAACACATGTTGGGAATATGACTGTCTCCAGACAAAGTGTGGGTGGTCACACTAAATGTTCATCAGAGTTTTATGGAAATTCTTTCACTATGCTAGGTTGCAATCAGAACCGGTAAACAATGGTATAAAAGATGAGGCCCCAAAATGTAGCCAATGCGTGGTTAAATAAAAAAAAAAACTGATTAAAACACATTTAACACATTACGTGGCTCATTATGGACACTTCTTCTGCACCTTTTTCTGATGATGGGGCCACTAAAGAGCCATGAAATGCATTAATAATATTTTAACCTGTATTTATGATCAATAAATGCTGATCTTTGTGAATAATCCACTTGATAACAGCTTTTTATTTCATGGGCACCTCTGCTGACTACACATTGGCTCCGTTTTGAGTTTCCACCGAGTGCATAGTGCAAGCAGATGTGCAACAAAATCCAAGGAAACCAGTTAACTTTATTTGCTTTTGAAGACTGTCAAAAGTGCCACTAGAAAAGTGGTTATCTGAGTCCTCCTTCTGCCTCTTTCTGCCTTGAAGCTGTACTGCAACTGCTCTTAACACACAGAAGCAGCTCATATCACGAAAACGATTGTTTTTATTGAAAAGTTATATCTTTCAAAAAGTAACTGCACTAGGGGTAGATGTACCACCTGTGAACACTGTGCAGCTACACAAGGGTCATCTGAGACTTGCTGTATACTAGATGTGGGTCACAGGGTAGCTAAGACTTCTCTTGTTTTTATATATGAACATGGCTTACTTCTATAAAGCTGTCAATCAAGTGAATACACTGTAAGGAGAACCTCTGGGGGAATCTAGGATGCAAAAGGACCCGGGGGTCCTAGTAGATGATAGGCTCAGCAATGGCATGCAATGCCAAGCTGCTGCTAACAAAGCAAACAGAATATTGGCATGCATTAAAAAGGGGATCAACTCCAGATATAAAAACGATAATTCTCCCGCTGTACAAGACTCTGGTCAATCCTCCCCTGGAGTATGCTGTCCAGTTCTGGGCACCAGTCCTCAGGAAGGATGTACTGGAAATGGAGCGAGTACAAAGAAGGGCAACAAAGCTAATAAAGGGTCTGGAGGATATTAGTTATGAGGAAAGGTTGTGAGCACTGAACTTATTCTCTCTGGAGAAGAGACACTTAAGAGGGGATATGATTTCAATATACAAATACCGTACTGGTGACCCCACAATAGGAATAAAACTTTTTCGCAAAAGGGAGTTTAACAAGACTCGGGGCCACTCATTAAAATTAGAAGAAAAGAGGTTTAACCTTAAACTACATATAATTACTGTAAGAGTGGCAAGGATGTGGAATTCCCTTCCACAGGCAGTGGTCTCAGTGGGGGGCATTGATAGTTTCAAGAAACTATTAGATAAGCACCTGAACGACTGCAACATACAGGGATATACAATGTAATACTGACATATAATCACACACATAGGTTGGACTTGATGGACTTGTGTCTTTTTTCAACCTCACCTACTATGTAATATGGCTTGTCAAAGTGAATAAGGCTGGTCAAAGTGAATATAAGTGCAAATTTCTTTCCTGTAGCCATAGGTTGCAGGAAAAAAAATTGCATGATTCCCCCTTTAGCACAGACAGCGCTGACAGGGGAATTCCTCCTGCTGAGACATTGTCTTCTCCCCATTGGCAGGCTGATCAATCAACTGGGTACATTCAACCTGCCCATTAATGGTTGGAATATTGGTTGGTTCCTGCTGAACCAGCCGAAATTCGAACCGTGTATGGCCGGCCTAAGTGTTGACCAACAGTTGAATATCAAAGCCCCCTTTGGTAGCACAGAATTGCATTAATGGACAACATTTTTTGACCTATCAGTCATTTATTGTTATGCATATGACCAGCCTCAGTGGAACAAAACCATCACTCAGCAAAAATCCCAGGTCTTAGAATTCCTAAATTGGTCATAAAAATTTATGCTGATCAAGTGATTTCAGTACTTTTGAGCCACTGACCTACAGCAAACATAAAAATCTAAAAAAACAGGGGAAAGTGAAAACATTCCAATCTGTTTACTAGTTTCAGGTCAGTATTGAAGCAAGTGATTCAACATGAGAGGTAAACAAGTAGCATTTTCAAAAAAAGAGCAATGGCAAACAATGGCATTCTTCATATTAATGACAAGTTTCCTTTAAGGACAGTGGTCCAATATTGGTAGAAAAAAAAAGCTGACATGTTTTCAAAAAACAAAATGATACTGAAAAGTTCTCTTGTTCACAAGCTTGTCTGGTACTGATTTTACAGAAATGACGAATGTGTAGAGGAAAAGTGCTGGGGGAGAAGTTAATTTGTACTTACTTTACACAGTTAGCAAAAATATGACCTAAGAGTGACCTGTAATTTGCTTCAGCATGAACTCAAACACAAGCTTATTACCTGATGAAATTCAGGTGTGAGTGGGAACTATATATGGGGTTGATTTACTAAAACTGGAGAGTGCAAAATCGGGTGCAACTCTGCATAGAAACCAAACATATTCTGGAATTTTAGGCAAAGCTTAATTGAACAAGCTGATGTTAGAAAACTGATTGACTACCATGCACAGCTGCACCAGATTTTACATTCCAGTTTTAGTAAATCAACCCCACTGTTTTAAAGAAAAAGAAAACAGTCAAAAATGTTTAATGCAGTCTAATACTTTGTCATGTACTAAAGCATCGTAGAGGATGAAAACTGTCTTTTGAACATTTTGCATCCAAAAAAGAATCTATATATCAGACAAAAATAGGAATGTTTTTCTAATATATTGATCATGCCCAGTAGAGGTGTATTTTTATTAAACTGAGATCAGCCACGATAATGACTATTTTGGCTTATCATCACTGTGCAGTGGTTTAAAAGGCTGCAATGAGGGGTGGAGGGGCTGTTCTCCTTTTCTCATTGAAGTTTACTGAGAAGCTGTCAGTGAAGTAAATAACAAAATGACCCCCCGCCCATATCTACACCCCAGAGGTAGTGTTAGCTGGGAGAGACAAAGGGAATGGCTGTGATGAGGAAGCAAAGGAATTACATTCACTTCTCAGCAACCCCTGTAAAACACTAAGAAAACTTGGAGACCTTTAACCCCTACAAAAAACATAACTCTTAGGGGACTCTTGGGTCTGGTGTGGGTATATCCCACATAAAAGGTGCAGTTACATTTAATATTCATAAAATTAAAAAAAAAAATACATGTCTATTTAGTTTAACCATAAATAATAAGAATCCTCTTACTTAGTTGATCTGGAATATAGAAGAACAAAAAAAAACACAAGTAAAGTGCAGTCCAAATGAGTTTAACAGGGAAAATATTTATTGTTTATCCTCCAATGTAGCTACCTAATTCCCTTAAACTACATTTTGCTATGTAAAACTGCAAATTGAAATAACCGTATATATATATATATATATACTGTATATATATATATATATATATATATATATATATATATACTTATTAAAATAAATCCAATCCTTTTTAAGCAAACTTGTTAATCAACCTCACAACCAGTTCATGTGAAAAGCTACTACACAGCTCTTAAAATAAAGAATCTTGGGATAAACCTAATTTCTTACACTTGTTAGTAATGCCATCATGTCATTTTGTGGTCAATTCATATGAATCATTTCGTTCATCTGTAGTCATCAGAATCTGTAATTGAAATTTTGTAATTATTTTCTCTTTTTCTGAGTCTTTGCATGAAAATATTACGGACTGCTGGAGTAAAACTGTGCGAAACTGCAATTCTCTGTTCCTCATTATTCACCATTGATCTCCAGTGGTTACCTCAAGACAGAGCAAAGTTACTTCTATTTTAGGTACCAAAATTACGCTTGTTAAAACATTCAAAACATATTGGGAAAATTGACAATCTTTTTGGAAATCGAATGGAATCCTTTACAGCTGACTGAGATATCATTAATAGATACAATTACTGTGCCATAAAATCTTTAATCTTAAATCTTTAATCTGAGTTTTTTAGTGGAATTTTATTACCCATATTTGTCACAAGGAATGTTTCATTCCTAGCAGTGTCATTTAAAATGGTAAAACATGTATGGTTTATTGTATTTAGGGAGAACATTCCATAAAGAGTAGTTTATTAAAATAAAATACAGTTAAAAATTAATAAAATGACATAAAACAACAAACTGTAAATTAATACATTCTTTGTATCGCCCAAAGTAGTGCTTTAGGCCCAGACAATAGCCTTACTGAACTGTTTTTATACTGTACACGGGAACAAAGGGTATCAAAAGACAGGACCTTATCTCAAGTAGAAAGTCATTATTGAACATTGAAAAGTGTGTGAACATTGCAAGTATGATTTAGCATATTTACCTACTACTTTCAGACAGATTAGTCAGTTGCATCATTAAATGGTAAATGCACTTTAAGTGTGCTCTAATATCCTCCCCCCTGACAATCCCCATACTAATCTGTTCACTGTTCTTCCCTGTGTGACATGCTTGTTCTGTAAAGCCTCTTCCTAAAATTTCTCACTGTTGAGTACTGTGGCTATGCCCATTTGCATCTCAATCTCTGTTTACTCCATTGGAAAAGCTCATTCTGCACCAGTTCTGTTGTCCTTTAGCCAATTATTGAGGAGGCTTGGAGTTCTGATAACTAATTTAAAGTGTTACTAAACCCACAATAGTAAAATCAGTCTGTATAGGCAGTAAAGCATGCTTGTTGAACTCACTGTGGAACCAAAGGGGTTCATCCTCTATGTAAAAAGGCTGTTTGATCCTGTCTTCTCTGATTCTCTCCTCTTTCCACTGTCCCCAATATATTTCCTGATAATACAGAGCCAGGGGAAAGGCTCCACATGCTGTATTTTTTTCTTAGGAAGGTGCATGTGACCAGCACAGGGCCACTAATGTAAAGGGGTTTTGTATATCAAATAATAAATTATATTGAAGTATGTTGTAGATACACTTACACCGATCATACATTGAAGAAGCAATTCAGCTAAAACACGTTAGATTGGTCCAATGCTCAGGGATGATTTTGACAACTGTTACACTCAGGATATACTCTCAATAAGCTCTCTAGCTATGGAGTGATATATGGGTATCATGTATATTTGTAAGTTATCAGTAAATATGTTATTTTTTGACCACAGCCAATTATATGCTTTTTATATATACTATTGTAATAAAGCTGTCACATGTTTTATTTTAGTTTTCTTGAATATTGTTTACATTAAAATCCCATGGGAACCTACATTTTTACATGAACCGCAACTTTTATAAATTCATTGATCTCTACTGAATACAACAAGGCACCTTAGGCAACAGCAGCAACATATGACAATGATAATGTACAACTGGATTTTGAATGGGAACCTCCCCAAAGAGTAAGATGAGGGACAATAGTTTGATGTGACTGTCCACTGAGCTACTAAAAATAATGAAGCTTTGCATGTAGTTTGACTGTCAACGTTTTCCAACATCTTCCTTGATGAGCATGGCTTACACTTAACTAGATACAGTACATTGAACATGGTGATGAGTTCATCACCAACATTCAGAGACCAGGTGTTGTAGCCACCACTCCCTAAGCTTTCTTTCTAAAACTTGTCTGACACACTGAGAGGCCGAAGCTGTTGACGCTGCCTAACACGTTTCTGACCTCAGCTACTCACTTTAAAGGCATTCCTAGCTTGAACTCTTTGGTTTTATTGGTGATATGTTGCAGTTGGTGGTCTTATTTATTAACACTATATTCCATGAACTATCCATCACCACTTTGTCCTTATTCCCTTCACCAGTTAGAAAGAAAATATAGTTTATAATAGGGACTGATTTTACTTGCCTACTCTTACCTTTCACATGGGCCATGATCACCACAAAACAACTTCTACTATCAATTCCACCATCAACAATATACTTCAATTGAACAGCTTCACTTACTGCACCTCTCTTATATTCCATTTAAATAAAGAGTACAATGATGAAATCATGCCTGAAGAAGGAAACTAAGTGGTTGATTTACTAAAACAAGACAGTACAAAATCTGTTGCATTTGTGCATGATAGCTAATCAGCATATAACTTCAGCTTGTTCAATTAAGCTTTGGCAAACAAAACTGGAAGCTGATTGGATACCATGCACAGCTGCACCAGATTTTGCACTCTCCAGTTTTAGCAAATCAACCCCTAAGTGTTTATGAAAGGTTAATTTAGCCACATTATAGGTATTACCTACCTTTTTTGTATGCTACTATCCATGGCTACATTTACCTACTATTATCCTTTCCTACCACTATCCATAGCTAACATGGTACAATAATTTACAGTTAAAACTCCAGGCACTAAATGGTGCCCAGTGTCAGTCAACCAGGTAGACTTGGAACATTTTATGAATCATGGCCCTGTCCCCTAAATGCAAGGTGGGTCACTCTGAAAAGGGACCTAGGCATGCATCTAGAGGCTGAAAGGTGTAAAACAGTCCTGTCAATGGCTTCCACAAGTGAGAAGTCACAGTTGTTAGCTGCTGACACTGCTGACAACAGGCAGGTTGCATGCAGCAAAGGCAGGAGCACCTACTACAGCTTGAAAGTCACAGCCACCCTGCCTCTTGGTAGCACAGAAATTATGAGATATGATGGCTGTCTCCATGAAGCTGGGATTTCAGAGTACAACATAGAAAATATAATATATACCATTCAGAACATTGCACAAAATGGTCACATGCTAAAATCAGAAGAAATAAAAAGAAAAGGAAAACAGAAAAGAGTTAAACAGACCCCAAATACTAGAAACTCATGAGTACTGGTAAACAAGAGCTCACCAAGAGCCAATACTTTTCTCATCAGAGGGTTGTAGGAGTGGAATATAGAGAACCCAACAAGCAATGTTCTTTTTTTTCTTAAGAAGTATGATAGTAAATCTGATTTATGCTATCTTGTAGAGATATAGTCCCTAAATCACAAAGTTTTTTTATTCTGCCATTATTTTCTTGATACTGTACATTTCGCATCTCTTAGATGTCAATTCACAATGGTGCTAGCCACATTTTATTTAGCCTGATGTGTATATATTGCTATTTTACCACTACTAGTACTATAACAGTGCCAGTGTTACTGTATTGTCCCTTATGATAAAGTAAACGGCATTATCTGTAAGCAGTCTACCTCTGTAATTAAAAGCAGATGACTATCAAGCAATTTCTGCAATATAATCCACCTGGCTGCCATAATGGCATCATCAACTATAAGAAACTCATTTGCTTTCTTTCCTAACTGTGAAGGATGCCTAAAAAAGCTAATGTAAAAGTAAGCTGACATAAAGTATTTAAAATCCAAGACAAAAATTATTTCCTGCCAAAAACTGCAGACTGCACAAATCCAAAAACTATGGAAAAGTTTAACCCTGCATTCAGCAACTATTAAGTATCGATTATTATATCATTATTTTCATACATCTGCATCTTTCATGTCTACTGATCCTCATCCTACTTTACTCATTTTCTTCAACTATATTATGCTCAGATATAAAGGAAAACCCTAGATGAGCAGGCTTTCTTTTGCAACAACTTTTTCTAGGTGACAAGCTACTCCTCAGAACTGACAGCAATGGTGTATATTAATCATCAAATTTAAATTGACTGCACAGAAGATTGAGTTTCTGTGTGTTAAAAATACATGTTGATACATACCAAAAAATGCCTGGATAAAAATACTTTTAATTTAATTTCGGATTACAAGGCAATATACAGTATATGTGTGGGCTACAACATACTTTACCTTTGGGTAAAAAAATGAACCTCAGCAAAGTTTGTTGCTGAACAAACAGTAAATGTTAAATAAATAATTAGACAAATCATTTGCTCAAAGATAAGTTTAAAAACTGATGTTCCGGTTGATGTGGTAGCCAAGTGGCATTGATTTGCAAAAGGAATATCAAATGTTCACTTGAGAGCTGTGCTCACTGCAAGTGTCCATATATGTCAAAGCAAAAATCCTGTTTCTTTTTTAATTTCCCTTGCACATGATTGAGTCTTCAAAGTGAACGCAGCTTCAACTTATCTACTTAACTATTTGGACATTTATTTTACAAGTGTATTGTCTCCACCCATTTTGTAAATCAACCCCATTACAGCTAAAAGGTAAAATAAAGCATTTAAGGAAAAGTTAATTGTTGGGGGTTTACATATACATTTTGGCTGGACTCGATATTTGCGGCGCACACTTCACACATTAACCTGTGTTGCATTAAAGCAGCCCATTAATTATTAATGGGTTGCCAGTGCACCACAACAGACAAAAAAAATACACATGGCCTCAACTTTTCATGCAATGGGGTGCTATTCACAATGCATGGCAGGACACTGCACCTAAATTATCTAGATGCATTGATGTGCATTACAGTGACAAATGTTAAAATGCATTTAACATTAAAACAGTGAGAAGGGGTGCCAATCAGCACAGAGGAGCATGTTAAACATCCACACAGTATTCAAATTGTGTAAAACGTTTATTCATGAACCTCAATAGGTTTGTGAAAAGCCAGGTTGCGGGATCAGGCCAGATGTTGATTGTTCTTGTACTGAGTAATTTGATTCACATATTTGAAATTGTAACAAATTCATAATTCTACATTTGCAAAAAATTCAAATGACAGGAAGATATCGATTTGGTATCTAAAACATATGGGTTCCATAAAAACACAGGAGGCACTCTGTAAGGGGTAAATGCCTTAAGAGTTAATAGAAACAGTAGCTTAGTAAGATTTATCTCACTGCGAGCACAACCTTATGGGCCTCAAACATTGCTAAAAAAATCAGTTATGAAGAATTATAAAAGGTCATACTTCAGCAAACCCTGAAAGAAGAAAGCCTTTTGTCTAATGGGAACTGTGTGAATGTATGACTTGATTGACTGCCCTTTCTTATTGGGATTAAAAGGTTAATGTGAACAGCTTCCTACTGGATGGTTACGTCTGGTGTGCTGGTGTAGATTGATGCATAAATTAATATGTTCATACACTGGATATCAAAGGATCAAAGCTCCTTCTACAAGAACAAGGTAGTGAAAGGAATTTCATTTTAGCAGACGAGTTACAAGCCTTATTCTCATATGTTCACAAGTAATGTAGAGTATGTTCTCTATTAGGCAACAGAGGTAAAGATGGCCCCCATGATCATCCTTTTATATATATTTTAGCATTTAAAAAAAAAAATTCAGCTATTGTAAGAAATTAATATAACATATATCACTTCTATACCAGTCATTTGTAGTTAAATGATATTTAAAATTAGGTTTCCATTTCAATCTTCAGTTTTTTAGAGCTGTCAGATTCAACTGGGAACTACAGCAGCCTGGAAATATTCTGTACACTCCTGTACAGAATGTGCCTTTACAATAATTACCCTACCTAATAGGGATGAGCCGAACACCCCCCTGTTCGGTTCGTACCAGAACCTGCGAACAGACCTAAAGCTCGTATGAACTTTAGAACCCTATTAAAGTCTATGGGACTCATCAGATTTGGGACGGGGGTGTGACCGGATGTGAGGAGAGAGGGCTGAGTGCTGAGGAGTGCTGAGGAGATGCAAGGAGAGTTGGTGTGAGAAGGAACGCTGCTGTGCAACCCCCTCCCCCTTCTAGCTTCTGGATGAAGCCGTCATGAGAAGCTATGGTATGCTATGAGCTGCCTCCTGCTCCCTGCCCCCCACGCTGAACACGCTGTGTGTAATCTCCTTCTCACAGTCCTCTGCTTGTGGGGGAAAGGTAAAGGAAAAAAGCCCAGCAAGGTTTGCCAAAGGACTGTTACTAAGATTCACTGTGTGACTTGGACTCTCTGTTGCAAAAGATTGAAAACTACCTGCTGACCCCACATAGACCTTCAGTGCTGGACATGTGAGTAACATGCAATGGAATAAAGGGGAAACATAGCGATGCTGTCTAGTGCCTGCGCCTTATAAACTGTCATAAATGATGAAATGAAGTGAATGAAAGCCATATTGTTCATATTGGTGTCACAAGGCGGACTTTCTTTATCAGCTGAGAGAGATAGTATATACTATCTACTAAAGGTGTTTTTGCTACCAGTGCTTTCATGCAGGAAAACTGTGAGTTCAAAAATGCTATATGCCTGGCTGCTGGCACCCACACATAAGTAAAAGGAAAAAACTGGCCTGTCTGGCTGTCAAGGCTCTTATATATGAAGTAATACCACTAATATACCGCTGATATATGAACGTCAACTGACCACCTGGCTGGCTGTCTGTATACTTCCACGTGAAAAATCTCTCATCTTGCTTGCCATTTATAAAGCCGCCAAGGACTATGTATACCTACTAAAGGTCCAATTATGTATGTAAGAGCTGGAGCGGACATTGTATACTGCTGAGCGCATGTTTTACTACCAGTACTTTCATGCAGGAAAACTGTGATTTCAAAAATGCTGTGCGCCTGGCTGCCTGTACACATACATAAGTAAAAAGAAAACACTGGCCTGCCTGGCTGTTAAGGCTTCTATACATGAAGTAATACCGCTGATATACCGCTGATATATGAATATCAACTGACCTCCTAGTTGGCTGTTTGTATACCCCCACGTGAAAAATCTCTCCTCTTGCTTTCTATTTATATATCTGCCAGGGGCTATGTATGTAAGAGCTGGAGCGGACATTGTATACTGTTGAGTGCATGTTTGGCTATCAGTGCCTTCATGCAGGTAAACTGTGATTTCAAAAATGTTGTGTGCCTGGCTGCTTGCACCCATACACAGTATACATAAGTAAAAGGAAAACATTGGCCTGTCTGGCTGTTAAGGCTCTTATACATGAAGTAATACTGTTGATATACTGCTGATACATGAATGTCAACGGACCACCTGGCTGGCTGCCCGTATACCCCCACGGGAAAAATCTCTTTGCTTGCTTGCTGTTCCCGCTGGTAGTGCTTAGTAGTTAACTGCGCTGTTTGTGTTCTATCTGAAATAAGGAGGAGAGGGTGATCTCTCTCCCGAGGACTATATTTGGAAGATCTGTTGCTGCTGACATAACTACGGTTGAGCGTAACCTCGGCCGCTTTCCCTTTTTTTTTTTTTTTTTTCTCCTTTCGCAGGCCGCTCTGGCCCCTGGTGTTGAAAAAGCCTTTTTTTTTCCTCTCGGCTCCTGGCTTGTGCTCCTATATGAGAAGAACTGCTGCTGATACAGGACCCCCTTAGCAACCGCTTACCTGACCATCTGCGTGGTTTCTTCTTTTTTTTTTTTTTTCTCTCCCTCCGACCCCCGTGCTTAGAAGAGGGGGGAAAAGGGGGGGAAGGGAAATATAAATATTGTGTGAAATAAGAGGAGAAGGGAAAATGCAGCAGCTACGATCTGCAAAAGATAAAGATAAAAGTGTCCAACAAGCAGGTATGGCTGCTGCAGCAAAACTAGAGCAATTTGCACACACAACTGGGCATACACTGGGGCAACCCATGCCGCCGTCTCCCCCAAAAAAAGGGACTCAGTCCAAAATCCAACAAGGAGGTACAGGAGAGAGAAAGAGTCAAGGGCAGAGCCAATCAAATGCGGCAACACCAAGGGCCCAGGGGGTAAAGACACAGACACAGGGAAGTAAAAACACCGTGGCCGCAGATCAAAATATAAAAACAAGCATAGAAGCAATTGGGGTTGGGGCAGGACCCGCCCCACCTCTGGAGAAAGAACCCACATTAATGGACATTTTTAAAGCAGTAAAAATCTCAAATGACTCGCTCAAAGACTTGGGCGAACAGATGAGGGGGGTCAAAGAGGACTTGGCACTGGTAAGACAAGACATGCAAAGGATAGCTGAGAGAACCACAGTATTGGAAGGAAGGATCAGCCAGGTGGAGGATGATGTTCTTCCACTGGTTAAAGAGATGAAGAACATGAGGGAGCAGTTACACCGGCAAGCCGTTAAATTGGAAGAAATCGAGAACAGGAGTCGTAGAGATAACATTAGGATAGTGGGAATGCCTGAGAAGAGTGAAGGATCCAACCCTACTGAATTTTTGGAAGGCTGGTTAACTGAGACCTTTGGGAGAGAATCCTTTTCAGGATCATTTAGCATCGAAAGAGCACATAGGGTGCCGTTCCGCCCACCACCAGCAGGAGGCTATCCACGAACCCTGTTAATGAAGTTCCTTAATTTTAAGGACAAAGTGACACTTCTGCGAAAAGCCAGGGACAGAGGGAATATCTTTTTTAATGGGATTAAAATTTCTTTCTATTCAGATTTCTCTCAGGAGCTCCAAAAACGTAGGGCAGAATTCACCCAGGTCAAACGTTCACTACAAAAGTTTAAAATTCAATATGCTCTTTTATACCCGGCCAAACTGAGGGTAACGGCCCTGGGGGAAACCCGGTACTTTGAGGATCCAGGAGGGGTAGAGAAATGGGTGGAGGAGAACAGGGAAAGGTTACTGGCATTGTGATAAGTTGTGGTACTCAGAATAGATTACACGAGGGGGGGGGGGTGGGGGGGGGGTTGGCACAGTGGGCGGGTACGAGAGGATGTTGATAAGGGTGTATGTGAAGAAAGGGTTAAGAGTATGGGATAAGGTCACTGGTAGTCCCCGGGGGGTTCACCGAGAGAGGTGGGGAGGGGGGGAGGGGGGTAAGGGGGGGGGGGGGGGGGGGGGGGGGGGGGGGGGGGGGGGAGGGGGGGGTGAGGGATGGGTATGGGTAATATTTCAGATCAAAGGTGTGTAAAGGGCCAAGGGAAAAAGGGTACATCCACTGATAAAAAAGAGAGAATCACGGTAGACGCACAGAAGTGGGAAGTAAAAAGGGAGACACATAGAGCTTTTCAACGGGGAACCACTAGGATAATGGGTGAAAACACTGCTATAGAGATAAAATACTACTGATTAAAATACATTGGGTGAAAAATGATGCAATCTAAAATATTAAGAATTGGGTCATGGAATATAAGAGGGTTAGGCACAGCGGGTAAGAGGGCAATAGTGTTTTCTATGATGAGGAACTATGGGATTGATGTGGCTTGCCTGCAGGAAACCCATTTGACAAAAGAAACAGCCCAACAACTACAAAGGCAGAATGGGGTATACCAATTTCAGTACCACTCGGTTTATGGCTCATACAGTAGAGGGGTTAGCATAATGGTGAAGAAAGGGGTGAATTTTTCCTGCATGCAAGCCATCTCAGATGAAATGGGCCGGTATATTTTTCTCTGTTGTCAAATTGAAGATAAAAAGATGGTGATAGCAAATGTGTATGTCCCCCCCCCCATTTAAAATGGAGATCATGCTTAAATTAAACGAGTTCCTGTTGGATAAGCAGGGAACACCAATCATAATAATAGGTGACTTTAACCAGGTATTGGATTACAATATGGACAGATTCCCAGCCCAGAGGGTAGCAGAAAACATGAAGAAAGGGCAGTTGAGTCGGTTTATGGAGGAGGTGGGTTGGATAGACTTCTGGAGGGTGCGGAACCCTGACGCTCAGCAATTTTCTTGCTGGTCGGCCACACACTCCACCCTCTCCAGAATTGATATGGTGATGGGAAACGATAGGGCATTGGAGCTGGTAGAAGCAGTTGAGTATTGGCCAAGGGGGATCTCGGACCACTCCCCTCTTATGCTTAGTTTAAAGATAGGGAGGGAGGAAATATTGAGGGGGTGGAAAATTAACCCGTGCTGGTTTGAGATACTCAGAAGTATAGATACCATCCCACCAACACTGAGAGAATTTATTGTAGTCAACGCAAACACAGCAGAATCAGGGATTATATGGGATACCCTTAAGGCTTTCTTGAGGGGATTATTAATTCAGCAGGTGGCGAAGTACAACAAGGGGGTAAGGGCACAGGAAGAAAATAA